>OMLC01105125.1:8006-34590 GCA_900302585.1 Regalecus glesne
CAACACTGACCCTTGGTGAACACCCACCTCCACCTCGAACTGTCTAGACCTGATCCCATCATCCACCTCTACTGCACTTGCTCCTTCGTACATCTGCATAACAGCCCTTACCATGCACTCTGCCACACCTTTTTTTCTTAATGCATACTGAATCACTTTCCTCGGCACTCTACCAAAGGCTTTCTCCAAATCAATAAATATCATAAACAGCTCTTTTCGCTTCTCCAAATACGTTATGAGAATATGTTAAGGTTTGTTAATTACTACATCTCATACTGATAACTGTAATTTCTAAGCTGAAAGTGACGAGTGACATGAATTTATCCAACAAGCACTGGTGTACTACTAGAAGTATAGTTATCAATATTAAACAGCTTGAATTGTGAACAAAGCCACCTCTGAAACATTAGATATCAAGCAGAATATTAAAGAAACAGTCACATTCAAAATATATGAACATAAATAATAGCCACTTTAAACCCAATCATGCAGAATGATGTTCTCAGATAACCATCTAGTGTTCTGACTGGTTGCAGGCCCCATAGCCCTTACAAAATCAGTGTTGCAGCAAGATCCTCATCGGATAGCTACAAAAGACTTTTAATGCTTACCAAAACCATAACAATGGATAGACCGAGTACACCAAAATGAAGGAAAAAAACAAAACAGACACCACACTGTACACATCACCAACTGCAACTAACCTTTGTCTTGTGATTGGCTCCTGGTCTGAGGTGAAGGAGTCTGAACTGCTATAACCATCACCTTTACGGAAAAAAATAAACCATGAAATGATTGGAATCAACTTAGTAAGTCTTCATTACAGTCAGGTATTTCGTAAACAAAAAGAAACCTCCATTATAAAGTAGCACAGATGTCTTCTATTCCGTTGAGTTACTAACCTACAGTGTTAGAAGCTACAAACTTGATGGACGCACTGAGCTTTGCATCCTCAGATAGTTCCGGAGGCTTGGCCAACAGTGGACTGGTAGGGTGGTTGTGGTCTGAAAAGTTTTAGAAACAACGGGTGCAAAGCCGTGAGTCCATAGGCTGTCCTTTTCACTGATGTACAGAATCAATTTTAATCTTAATTAAACACGTGTTTTAGCCTGTTTCTCCAGACTAACATTGTAAAAAATGAAAAAATCATGAGGGAAGAGAGGGTTGGTGGAAGGCTGAAGGTGGCAGTGGTATAATAGAAAACCACATCCCAGCTTCTCATAAGTCCATTCAGAGAGTTTAATTCACTAATAGTGACATGTCACCATTTTACTTGTCACCATTATACCTTATTGGTATAATGCACTGAAGCCCATGAGTATCAGCTATGCAATATGGGGCGGCATAGCTCAGTGGGTAGAGAGGTCGTCTGGCAATCGGAAAGTTGCAGGATCGATCCCTGGTCCTGCATACAGCATGTCGAGGTGTCCTTGAGCAAGACACTGAACCCCTAACTGCTCCCCGAGCGCCACATGTTGGCAGCTCACTGCTCCTATACAATATAGGTTGGGTTAAAAATGCAGAGAAATCCACATTTCCCCTTGCGGGACTGATAAGGGAATCCTTTCTTTCTTTCTTTCTGTCATGAATGAAAGAACAAGATTGCGGATACAAGCAGCTGAAATGGGTTTCTTAGGAGGATGTCTGGTGTCTCCCTTAGAAATAGTGTGAGAACTTTAGACATACGTAAGTAAGGGAGTCGGAGTACAGCCGCTGGTCTTACAAATAGAAAGGAGCCAGTTCAGGTGGTTCAGGAATCTTATAAGGATGCCACCTGATCGCCTCCCAAAATAATAATAATAATAATAATAATGATTCCCTTATCAGTCCCACAAGGGGAAATTTGGATTTCTCTGCATTTTTGACCCAACCTATTGTATAAGAGCAGTGAGCTGCCAACATGTGGTGCTCAGGGAGCAGTTAGGGGTTAAGTGTCTTGCTCAAGGACACCTCGACATGCTATATGCAGGACCAGAGAACGAACCTGCAACCTTACGATTGCCAGACAACCCTTCTACCCACTGAGCTATGCCGCTAAAGAGGTTTTTCAGGCATGTTCAGCTGGGAGGAGGCCACGGGGTAGACCGAGGACCAGATGGAGGGATTATATCTCCACACTGGCCTGGGAATGCCTTGAGATCCCCCAATCAGAGCTAGTGGATGTTGCAAGGGAAAGGAAAGCTTGGAGGTCCTGGCTGAAATCGGCTACCTCCATGACCCGACACCGGATAAGCGGTTGATGATGGATGGATGGAAAGACATTGTTAACAAATGAACATGCACATTCTTATATTGTTTTCCTTTCCCAATTTTCAATATATAGTAAAATATTTTCCCCAAAAATTATATTACATTTTTGTATAAAAATTATTGTACCGATTGATTTTAATGTGCATTTTGCCTCAAAAGAGGATAGAATTCCTTTCTCAATATTAAAATCTATACACTCAAGTTTTGGTTAAATTGGTTAACAGGGCAATTAGTTTTGCCACCCAAAGGGGAATCCAAAAAGTTTTCAGGATTTGAAAAAAAGTTTTAACAAGAGGTTTACTGTCTCTTAAAAATACTTGCCAGTAGCACTGACCACAAAAGGTTTTTTCTGTAAGTTTCTGTGAAAAATCAACTATCTAATGACATCTTTTGATAGCTGTTTATCACAACTGATAGTTAAGGCAGCCTCCTAGCCTCCTGTCATTATGAAAGCCACAGTGCAAAGTCAGGTGAACATTCAATCGTCCACATGAACTCCTGCCAGTTTAGCAAGTCTGAGTGTACTGTACACTATACTGTTCCAATTATTGAAGCTATAATGATGTTGTTTGTACTGGGGGACCTATTCCAGAACAGTTGAGACTAGTATTTTTCAGAGGCCACATCTCAGTTGCTTTTAAATCCCAAAACACACTGCACCAAAAGCTGTTCCAACCCCAAGTATCAGGTCCGCCAACACAAACAGAGCAATATAGTGTATGCTATTAAGTGTCGGGAGGGTTGCAGCGAGTTGTACATTGGGTAAACCAAACAAGATGAGGGCCAGGAGGATGGCATGACACAGAGGGGCCAACACGTCAGGCCAGGACTGCAGTCTACACCTTATCTACAGGCCAGTGGCCACTTTTTCCAAGTATAAGGATGTGCACTTGGGAGGAACACTGGTTTGAACAGGAAATCAAAGAGACCATCTATGTGAAGAGGGAATGACCGTATCTGAATCAGGGGGGCAAAGGGGAGTGTAAGCTATGTGAACATCCATCGACATCTTACAAATGCTCCAGCTTCCTCACCTCTATTCCTTGCATCATCATTCCTCTGTCTCCCCTCTCATTCACACATATGCATTCTGTCTTGCTCCTACTGACTTTCATACCTCTTCTCTCCAGTGCATATCTCCATCTCTCCAGGCTCAACTCAACCTACTCCCTACCTCAATACAGATCACAATGTCATCTGTGAACATCACAGTTCATGGAGACAGAGTTAATGGTAAGGGTAATTCACATATGAAACCTATTGTTGTTTTCGGTTATTATGCCACTGTACTATTTGGAAGTGTGGAGATACCTGCGACTGCGGGTATCTCCACACAAGAGGTTGAGACTGAAAAAGTCAGTTGGATGATATAACATTTCTTTTAGTAAATGTTGTATCCAGATGAATTGATTCAACTTTTTGTGATCTTGATCTGTTGTCTTGTGCTAACCTGATAAAAAACTAGTTGCGTTTTGAATAAAAAGTCACTTCCAAAAATATATAACTAATCAGTTCCATCATCAATAGAAATATCTTACTCTGTCAATAAATGTATTTTGTTACAAAACACCATTCCCCAAAGGAATACCTAATGATTCTAATTTCATTCTCAAAACATTAATGTTTTGTTCAAATGTTGGTGTCCTAAAATCTTCTAACCTTACTTACCACTGCCTGTTCTCTTTAGCTCCATCTCCTGCATATGGATCTTACTGGGCGTCATGCGGATGGGAACCGGATGGACAATGGCTGTGTCCTAGAGGAAGGATGAGGGGAAGAGACATAAAAACAAAACAACACAGAAACAGAGATGAGCCAGGCAACTAAAGAGTGAAAATGCACAATAACCCAGGTAAAGAAATTACAGAAAATTGAATCGGTTAATCGGAAAACAACATTTAGTGAGAGAAACATTTCATCACTCATCTATTTGAGCTTGTCAGTCTCAACTAACTAGAGATATCCCCACCCTTGTAAACAACACAGTGGCATAACAACCGAAAATAACAGTTAGTTTCATATGCAATACCATGACCATTAACAAGTGTTAAAATGCCTATGCGTTCTATTCAGAGGATTGGAGAATAGTTGCAATCACATCATTGTAAGATGCCAATTGATTTACTCTGGCCCCCTCAGTGCAGGGATAGTTGCTTCCTGTTCCCATATATGGCCTCTCAGACTCCATGTTCAGATCAGTATTCCTCCCCATCAAAGATGTGTATATCCTCATTCTTGAATCATGTTCAGAACAATATGGATTTTGTAGTTAAGGTGAAGGACATCATTATAGAGGTGGATGAAACAATGTTCTCTTATGTTACTTCTCTCCTCACATGCTTTCCTGTTGATGGAGCAGTGGAGGTGGTTTATATGAAAGTACATAATGACCCTACCCTTAACAGTAGGACCATCCATGACACTTACCAAATGTGTCTGCTCCAGAAGTTTTATCTGCAGTCCATGGACTTCAAATACAGGGGGCAATACTAAATGCACGAGCATGGGTGTCATTTGGGTTCCTCAGTTTTACCTATAGTGGCCAACTTGTATATGAAGGAAGTGGAAAAGAGGCTCTAAGATCTCATCTAGGGACACCAACTTGCCATTGGTTCGAATTTGTGGTTGACGTCAGGGTAAGAATTAAATATCAGGATGTACCACATTTCACTGACCACATTAACTTTGTGGACAATTACATAAAGTTCACCTGGGAGGACGTAAAAAAAAAGCTTTCTTAGACAGTGAAATTGCAATTTGTGATGAGGGATACTTGATTTTTGATGTTTATCATAAACCAAAGCAGTACTTAAGGTTTGACTTTAATCATCAATTGGGGCACAAACTAGGAGTCATCAGGACACTGTCCCCAACTGACACAGCAGCTAGGGAAGGGGAGGAATCCCACATTAAAGAGGCCCTGGTTAAGTGCGGTAATCCTAAGTGGGTATTCGTATCTGCACCTCCCAGTCACGACTAATGTTTGTCCTGGCTCCTCGCTGGTGGAATGACCTTCCAATGGCAGTCAGAACAGTAGAAACCCTGACCAACTTCAAGCGCAGATTGAAAAACTAATCTCTTCCACCTGTACCTTTCCTCCTCCCCATCCAGTCCTAGCTCTATCTCCTAGTTTTAGCCCTATTCATTTTCTTGATTTTGATGTACTTGGTTTAGGTATATGAAATTTTGTTAGTTTATTTTAGGTTTATGTTCCTTAGTTGATGTTGTGTTGGAGTCTTATGATGGCACTAGGATTGTTATCTAGCTTCTAGTGTTGCTCCAGTATCCTTTGTACCTTGACCCTATGCACTTGTTGTACGTCGCTATGGATAAGAGTGTCTGGTAAATGCCTGTAATGTCATGTAAATGTAATATTTGTCAAAGCCAGGAAGATCCCAAAACATTGCAAGAGCTGATCAAAGTGAGAAGACAGGCAACAAATGCTTAAAAATGAACCAGTGAGGATTTCCTTCGAGGGGATAATGTCAGAACAGGTGAGATGCATATTTTCCAGACACTGCATCTCAGTTTCTTTCAACCCCAAAACATACTGCCCCAAAAAGCCACCAACTTCAATGATCAGAACCCCCCAGCAAAAACAGCGAAATATACTGTATGCGGTTATGTGCCAGGAGGATTTCCATGACTTGCACATGGGGGAGTCCAAATAGATGCTGGCGAGGAGGATGAAACACAGACCAGATAAAGTATCAGGGCAGGACTCTGAGATCTACACTCTTCTACAGGCCATTGGCCAATCAATCAAGGATGAGGATTTGCACATCCTTGATGAGGAGGAATGCTGGTTTAAACGGGGAGTCAAAGAGGCTCTCTATGTGAAGAGGGAGCAACCATCCCTTAATGCTGATTACAACTATTCCCAATCCTCTGTGAATAGTACACAAGGCTAATTTAGCTTGTTAATTGTCATGATAATTTGCATATGAAAACAATCATTGTTTTTGGTTGTTATGCTGCTGTACTGTTTATATGGTGTCTGGATATACCTGTAGTGAGCGGAGACTGAAGGAGTCACTCAGATGAGTGATGAAACGTTTCTCTCTATAAACGTTTTCTCCAGACAAACTGATTCAATGTTCTGTGAGTTAAGACAGGTGGACAGACGTGTAAAAGGTTAAACAGCTTAGTGAGGAGATATTCACCAAGATATATTTTATCTATACAAAGAACAACAGGAATTTTGACACTCCTATTATCTACATGTTAGCATATGTGTGGAGGGTGTATGGTTTTGGGTGATATCCAACACTGCTATATCACAGCCCTTTCTAGTGTGTTATCAACCATAAGAAAACAATCCCAACACTAAATACCATAATACTGTCATCCATATAAAAAGTCCCCCTATTAGAATGTGTATGAAAGACTTTTTTCAGACTTGTGTTGGCTAGATGTTTTGGAGCAACATTCTCAATGGAATTTGACTGTGACATTTGCGGCAGATTGTTTCAAACATATTTTTATCCATGCTCAATAATCCAGGTAAAGAATTCACAAAAAAGTTTTATCAGTTCATCTGGATAAAGGAATATCTTATCTTACAACAATTATTGAAACATTTATAGCATTTACAGATGCCATCTTCAGTCTATGCTGACTGCAGGTTATACTCACCTTTTAAAACAAGACAGTTAATAAAGCGGGGATACCTAGCATCAGCTTAGACTAAAGAGATCAGCTTCTCTCAATAAACGCTGTATCCAGATGAACTGATCAAACTTTTAAGTGATTTTCAAAAATAATTTACTTTTTGATCATTTCTAAAAAAAATATTTGGAAGATGCAATATCTTAGCACAAAGGTCCCTTTCTGTTTAAATATAACCACGTATTTCCACCTAAGAACAATTTTATTTGTAGGTTTAGGTGTTGCATAACGAACTCGATAATATTGTGTTTGCAAAGCTTAGCCAGTGTGCTTCCATCTTAAACCCATCAAAGTCGAATAAAATACAATCTTTTCTGAACCATCCACCTTTGAGCCTTTCCCAATTTATTTCCAACACAATGCTCATTAAGATCATTTTTAGCAGTAAAAATAGAAAACAGTTCTAGTAAATAATTAAATGGATGAGAATTGATTGTAACACCCTCAAATGATTTGCAGACATCACCATAAAAAGAAGTTGTAGTCCAATGGAAGCTAAGCAAGCAAAAATCACAAGATAGCCTTGCCACTGCTGATGCAGTGGACTGTGTATTGCCAAGAACATCATGCAATGAAAAAGAAAAAGTAAAAATGAAATATCTAAGAGGGAGAAAGAGGAAAAGAAAGAATTACGTGAGAGATCTGAAGAAGGAGACTGAAACACAGATGTGGATAAAGGGAAAGAGATATCCAGAGGGTTAATATCTGTCCATTAATTGAGAAACCATGCATACTAAGTGATCGACTTACAGGGTCAGCTGGTGCAATGTTAGAGTCAAATTGGGTCAGAGTTTGTGAGCTGGAGGAGCGCTCGCTAAAGGTTTCCCACTGCTGCAGGAGACAGACAGACAGTGAGAAAAAATGTCGGTCAGCCAGTGCAGTGACATCACAAATATAATGATCAGTCTGAGCCTGTGCTATGATGTGACATCGCCAACATGGTAACAAAACAACATCAAACTGACACCATGAAGATGCAACATCATCAGTGCTCACAGATACAAAACCACCCATGTCCAGTGACATTGCGGACTGTATCAGACATAAGTAGGATAGTGGGATATCTCCACAGTCCAAGGAAGTGAGAGGGTTGCTGAATTGTCAATAATTATGAGTAATTAGGTAAATCAAATGGCAATCAAATTCTACTGAATGGATAGTAAAAGGAGTAGTCTCAACCAACAATGGCACAGCAATTAATTAAGGCAAAATCAGTCACAAACACTGCAAAATCAAACAATATCTTTGAGCATACAGCACAGAGGCATTAAACTAATTTTTGTGACAATTTTGCTCTGAAAGTACAAAATAGAACAGAGGTGATGGTGGTATACAAGAGGAACCTCATTGCTCTGGTTTATTTCAGGCCAGGTCTGGTTTAGTGAGGGCATGGAGGGAGACTTGTTGGGGGTGACCTCCACGGGGGAGCCCGAATAGCCAACATCAGGAGTTGGGTCTGGAACCTCTGCACGCAAAACACAGCAAAACAACAGGTTTCATCAGTTCATTCAGGTTCCGGTGTAAAATAAAAACAAAACCTGATCTATTGATGCATACTCAAAAATCCAGGTAGGGGAATCATAAAAAAGCTGAATCGGTTCCGATTATGAACCCAGCCTTTTGATTTGTGGTATTGATGTATTGTTTATAAGGGTGGGAATGCTTGCTGTCTGCTCAGACTGAAGATGTCAACTGTTTGAGTGATGAAACATTTCTGAAGAAACTTCTAATCCAGTTGAACCGATTCAACTTTTATGTGAAAACCTGATGTATTTCCAGATTTCAAAATTGAAACATACATGCAATTTGTTTATTACAATTTACTTTTTTCTTACCCTCTTGTTCATACTGTATAGACTGTTCATATTTTGCAATATTTCCCCTTGTTTATATTGCTTCGATCTTTTTAATGGCTGTTTAGATTTTATGCCTCTCTGGTTTTGCTTTCCACTTTGCTGCTGTAACACCACAAATTTCCCTGTCAGACTAATAAAGGAATATCTTATCTTATCTTTTATTTAAATTTGAACAAAACACTGATACATATTTCTATGATAAAATATCCGAGTGTCGGGATAGGACAGAGCAAAAATGTGTAAATGATAGAGAACAAAAAGTGAAAAAGAGTAAGACCAAGTGAAGCACTTTATATAGGAAACATTTTTTATGGGTTTGGGGATTTGACAGATACTGGGCCTGAGTGGGTACCTGCTGAGTCATCCAAGTCTATCAACTTTGGCATTAGGCTCTCAGGCAGCTTCTCTGGGAGGTCGTAACCATTCTTTCTGGCAACCACCAAATGGAATGCAGCACAGAACTCATCCAGGGTCAAAGCTCCGTCTTTGTCAAAGTCTGATAACTCCCTGAGAGATGCAGGAAGGACAGTGGGTACTATCATTATCTGATGTCAAAATTCACTGAGAGCAGAAACAGTAGCAGAGAGCTCCACCAAAATGCACCAACTGCTTAAGGATGGAAATCTCGTGCTCTGACTTCACCATATTTCAGTGCTGAGAGGTCAACGTCTGTTCTAGGTACTTCAAAAGTCCTCATGAAGCAATGGGTACATATCAAAACTGTGGAGTTGACGGAGGGATCTCCTGGTCTTTAAGTAGTGAGCTCATTGATACTTAAGCTTTAAACTCAAAATAGTTTCTCATACGACAATAGCTAAAAAATGATAGTTAACACAATGATCACTATTAATGACAAATAATTAAATAATGAAAACAAAAAAGTAGGTGGCCGGCAGAAATTTGTACAGCATACCAAAGCACTCTATGAGAAAACAAAGTGAGCAATCAGAGTAGACATGAAATGGGTTGAATCGCTGTGGCTCACCAAATGTGTGACAGCTCTAAAATTGGTAGCTTTGATTTAGTGAAAAACTCTTTTGCAGCTGAACCTGGAACGGAGAAAATTAAAGAGAAAATTATTAAATTCAGCTATTTTTTGATGCATGCTCAAATATTCCAGGCAAGGGCAACATAAAAAAGGCGGATCAGTGCACTCTTACCTGGTATGAAGCCATTGAGGTCTGGCTGGATGGTTTTGAATTGGTTGATGTAATACTGTCTCTGCTCATCTGTGATCTTCCACGGATCATCATAACCACTGGACTGTCGTTGGATTTCATTGGCCATTGCTGCTGAAGCTACTGTTCGTACCGTTGTGCTCTCCTACAGCAAGCCAGAAAAGACATTTTGAAAATCATGACATTGAAAATAATTTCTTGGAAGTTTTTTTTGTGTGTGTACCCTTAATGTCCAAATCTATGTTGATGTAGTCCCTGTAAATAGATTTAAAGCCTGAGTGTTATCTAACAGTGTTGAACGCAAATCCCTAAAAAATGGACACCATCTAGGTGCTCACGAGTGTACTGATGAAGCATAAAAATGGGTTTAAACAACTCAAGTAGATGAAATTAATTAGATTAATGTGTATGTAGAGGAAGTAGGGCTACAAGATATAATTATGTGTTAAAGCAGGAGACATTCAAGTTTAAAATGTCCTCAAAAAGTATTTTCATAGTAGGACAATTAAAGAAATATCGTATCATCAGAGGACAATTTTACGTGTCACAGTTGGTCCCCATGTTGTAGGGTGGACCAGGATTTAGATGGAGTGTGGGGGATTAAGGCCATATGCCCTTCCTGATGCCCCGTGATGGATACTAACCCACTGCCTCTAGCTAGTTAGTTCCCAAAGTGAGCGCGATAACCATTGAGCAACTGCGGCCCTCTTATTTGATTTTGTCATAATAGAAAAATGTAATCAGTCAATTATCAATACATTATTACCTCCACAATATCAATATTCAGATTTTTTTCATATTAAAATAGCATATAATTTATCAAGAGCTAATGCTTGGAAACTTGTATACTGAATAAGAGCACGTAACAACACACCTACTCAACACTACAATATATCTAATTACTAATCACTGTCCAGCCCTTAATATTTCCTGGCAGTATCAAATTACAATGTATTCTCATATCGAAAACAGAATGAAAGACACTTTACTTGGTCACTGTATTCTTACAATGAAATTTGTCCTCTGGATTTAACCCATCCTATTGTATAGGAACAGTGGGCAGCGGCAGTTCTCGCGGGTTCCATGGGGGGATTCCATGTCCGCTCAAAGAGACTGCAACGCACCTTCTAAAGGAGCCGGGGATCAAATCAGCAAGCTTCCAATCACTAGATGACCTGCTCTACCTCCTGAGCCATGCGCAATGACAAATCAGAGATAGGCTCCAGTTCCCCTGACTTCAGATAAGTGGCTGACAGTGGATGGATGGATGGACATTTAAATGGAAATTAATACTCTGAGAAATATCTTAAAGGATCTATTTGATTAAAATCTTTAAGTTGATTTGTTTAATAACCAGTCTAAGGTGTATCAACTCTTCCAAATCATTTCGTTATCACTGTCCAATTGCAACTATCCTAAAACACAATTATTAACTTGAGGCCCTTACCATAAGTATCCCTACAGAAGCAGGAACACTCGTAATAACTGTAAGGGTAATGACAATAAAGAGGTGAATCACTTCAACTGGATCAGAAGTTTATTTGGAAAAGTTTCATCACTCACCAGGTGACTTCTTCAGAAGTCTGAGCTGAAAACAAACATTCCCCCCCTTACGACCATCTTTGAATAGGGGTGGTGGCCTGAGAGTACATCTGTTGACGTCTTACAATGCCGTGATTGCGAATATTCCCCAATCCTCTGTGAATGGTGCTCATTGCCACTGAATGTGCAGTTGATCACCCAACTTGCATATGAACCCAGCCTATTGTTGTGTGGTATCAATGGACTGTTTATAGGGGGGGGTGTTTTCAGCTCAGACTGAAGAAGAAGTCACCTGGTGAGTGACGAAACGTTTCCAAATAAACTTCTGATCCAGTTGAACTGATTCACCTCTTTTTTGTGATCTCCACGCCTGGATTATTTAGCATGCATCAAGACTGTAAGGGTAATTGTTCTGCCTAACAATTAGCCATCAACTAGCTAACTTGGTCCATGTATGTAGTGGCAGACAGCAAACTAATAACTGGGCGTCAACAGTACTGTCAATAGCATTCACCACAAGCTATGCCATGTCAGTGATTTAAGTGGTACACAGGTCAAAAACTTAATCAACTTTTGCCACATATGAATGACAAAGAAATGAATTGAGATAGGCATACTAATATGTCAATGTTTAAAAAGTGAGGTGATATGAATATTTTGTGGACATTATGATAAGTTTATCATCAGGGGTTCTCGCAAAATCATGTAAAATCATTCTGTAAGTATATGAAAACCTTCTATTGAAAAGTATCAAGTCCTCAAGTCTCTCAAGTCATGTCTTTTCTCTGGTTTATTTATGACGAAAGTTGAAAATCTTCAGGGGAAGAGTTGAAAAATTCCAGTTAAAACACAGGCTTCTTTTTGGAACTCAGACAGAAATAAAACGGTGGCAGCAACAAACAAGGCAGCAACCAAAAACCTAGTTTAGTGAACCAATATACCCTTAAACCCTGCTCATCAAGAAATTGTTCTCTAAAGACATTTAATTTTAAACATATTTGTGCAGCTATGACTTTGAAGAGACTTTGGAAAAATAAGCAAAAAATAAGACTTTGATATTGCTGAGTTTTGTTTTGAGCGCTTGGTCAAAAAGGGAATGAAATGCTAAGACGTGCGGATAACGGAGATGGGAGGCATAGTAGTGCACTACCTGGACTGATGAAGGATGTATTGTTGGGAGTGTGCTGGAGGGAGGGGTATCTGCTGTGAAACTGACCCAGCTCTCCTGAACAGGGGGAGGGGGTGAATGAGATGACCATATCCCGTCACCAGACACTGGTCCTTGAGTGTGACACAAGGGGAGAAAAACAGAAAGATGTATTCCCAAGTGTCTCCAACTATATATAACTAAAAGCATTGGCAGAAATAAGGTGTGTGGAGTAATTGATTCACTCTCTATTCACTATTTCTGATTTTCTGTGAAATGTGTACTTAGCAATGTGCATGTGTGTTTGCAGATTACCTGTCTGTTTTTCCCTAAACTGTGTCCAGACAGCTCCAGTGGCAGTGACAACAGTCTGTCTGTCTGTGTTGCCCCCACTCGGCTGCCTCTTGTGTTTTCTCCAGGAGTGGGGCGAGGTGGGAGGAGAATGGTGAGGAGAGACAACGGGTGACGTCGAATCAGGCTACAGATAATAGATACAACAGAATAAACCTCACCAGGTGTAAGGGAGAATGCCCTTCAAATGCATAGTATCAAATAACCTCCATATAATATCGTCGAGATCTACAATCTTGTGCAATATGACAGCAGTACTCCAATAACTTTGGTATTTATCACCAATCTTGGATGCAAATGTGACCATCAAAACAAACAACAAATAGCAACAATTAATTAACATAGTTAATTAATTGAATTGAGAAATCTTTATGACTGAGAGAAGAGCTTTCTATTTCCAGCACTAGCAAGATCAGCTAGCAACATAAAATATTAAAATGATACATGTAATCATATATGTATCATCAATGATGAGGATGTGTATATCCTTGATAGGGAAGAATTCTGGTTTGAATAAAATCAAAGAGGCCATCTATGTGAAGAGGGATTGACCATCCTTAAACGGAGGGGGGGGCTCTAAGAGTACATCTGTCATCATAAGATAAGATATTCATTTATCAGTCCCACAGGGGGAAATTACGGTGTTACAGCAGCAGAGTGGAAAGCACAGTAAGAGAGGCATTGAATCTAAGGCATAAGCATCTTACAATGCTGTGATCAGAACTATTCTCAATCCTCTGTGATTTGTTAACATGGCCATTGTAACTTTAGTTAATGGTCATGGTATTTTTTACATGAACCCAATCCTTGGTTTTGGTAATTATGTCACTGGTATTTATAGGGGTGGGGATACTTGCAGTGAGCTGGGACTCAAATTACTCTGAGTGATGAAATGTCGCTCTCAATTAATATTGAGTCCAAATGAACTTACTCAACTTTCTATGAGCTATTGAAATTGCCCTAAACTATTTTAAACATAAACATAGGGTTTAGCCTATGATGGCAGATAATAAATGGACCCACTTTCCATTTACCATCATGGGCAAACCAAGCCTATAAGGACAGAACTGTTACAAACCTGTGATTCTACAGCAGACACCATTGGGGGCTGGATGACATCATGAACAGGAATTGAAGAGGATGGAGGAGGGGCTTTTTTAGTCTGGTAACCCCTGCCAGGTGGTCTGGGAATGACACCAGCACCAGAGTAGAGCCCCTGACTGTCAGCTTCCTGGTATAGAGCTGCCTGCCGTGCCTCTGCTTCATTCTTCCCAACTATGAACCTGGGCAATGGCAAATCCTTGACTGTAGATAGAAAACCATAGTATTACACACAAAGACAAGGGGAGAAAAATAGTAACAGAGTGAATGTTAAGGCAGGTTAATAAATATAGTATTATATTGAGAGCTACATTTTGGATTTCAGCTGAGCCACATTGCTCTGTCTGATTAAATGGAAGCTTTGCGGTTAGAGGAGCAGACTAACAGGTAAAAAGCTGCTGAATGCCACCTCAAAGTAGAGAAAAATGTGACGTATAGAATCGGTCCTAACTATCAAATGAGTGACACAATGAAATTTGTGATGTGTGAGCTTCTGTGAATTGTGTTCCAACACTTCAGTTCTGAAATGATATCTGACTTTCGTTACTTTGACCCCCAACACAACACTGTTGTATTGCAATAAAGAATGCCTCACAACTAACCTGCACCTGTCATCAACTCTACAGCTGCTAAAACTTATTTATTATGTTTGGATATAGACTATCAAAGTGCTGAAAAAAGAAATAGTCAATTTGTAAAGCAAGGAAGACCTAAACAGAATTAACTAATTAAAAGAGAAATACTGTGTTTTATACTCACAGTATGTTCTATTTTGAACCAAATTTGAAACTGATAATGGAAAGAAACAGCAAAAATCCGAGACCCACATGTACATATAATTACGCTCACTTCCTGCAACATAGCAGTTAATAAATAAACTATTTTCTGTTTATGTTATGGTACCAAATACAGACATTGAATGTAATAATTACCCAGTAACTAGTTTAAATTTCTTCATCCATTAAGATAAGCTGAGTACAATATAATAAAGAGTCACCCTTAGTGCGTCTGCATGATACAATACCACTCCGATCCAGAAACCTCTGTCTTTTATCCGTCCCTCACTCCAACCGCAAAACAGGTGACTGTGCCTTTTCAATTTTAGCCCCAAACCTGCTGAATAATCTTCCCCAATATGTTAGATTTGTTGAATCTTTGGACTGTTTTAAGCAGCTTCTAAAAACCCATCTTTTGGGCAAGCCTTTTTATAGATCTCCAACCATGCCTTGTGTTTTGGTTATTTTCTTAGCATGGTCTGTTACCATGTTTTATATTCCTTTTATTTACTTTATTTTATCTATGCTTATTTTTTATGATTACTTTGAGACTCTACCTTTTTAAAAGTGCTACATAAATAAAACTTTCTTATCTACACTACCACATCTTAATACACTTTAAGCATATAATGAGGGTGAATTTTCCAGCACGTCTATCACAATCAATTGGAGGCAGTTCTGCTCATTTCAGACATTTAAATTCATCCTAAATACTAGAAAATAAATCTATGTGGTTGAAAGCATGCTAACAGTGCATTTTACTTATCTAGGTATGTGGAAGTGGCCTCTGTGCTTCCCTATCTCAAATTTGGAATCATACTAGTTATGCATTTTACTGATTAAGGTAGTTAAGCAGTTTCATACTGCTCTAAGACAAAGTGTGAATATTAATTATTAGAACATCTTTCCATATATTTTAAAGGTGCTTTTCATAAGAATTACCCTGTGACCCGATTTCGGATAAGCAGTTGACGATGGATGGATTGATGGATGGCTGGATATACATAAGAATTACGACTACAGTAGCTCAGAGGTAAAGTGCATACATTGGATACGGATTAGCCAGATGCTATGGGTTTGAACCCACTTTGGGGTAACAGGAAGGACATGCGGCCTTAATCTCATACGCTCCATCAAAGTATGTGTCAACCCCCACAACTTGGGGACTAGTTGTGACATAAAAATGGACCTCTCAATATAGCAGTAAACTGTTAGCTATGAAATACAGGGCGGCATAGCTCAGGAGAAAGGGAAGTCATCTATCAATTGGCTATTAGTGGTTCAATTCCCGGCCCCTACAGAAGGTATCTCGAGGTGTCCTTAAGCAAGGCAATGAACTCCTAACCACTCCCTGAGCACCGCACAGTGGCTGTGCTCACTGTTCCTACACAATAAGATGGGTTAAATGCAGAGAATCTATTCCATTCTATAGAGATTGTGGATTAAAGGCGTCCTGAGTGGAGAATGAAGTGACATTCTCCCCGTGTCTGTTGCAAATAGAGTTTCATGTAGTTCATGTCGGTACATTGTGAATGCATATTAGTGTAGTGAGGTAGCTAGCATTAGCATGATAAATAGCAACTAATTGCATCAGGTTATCCGGACGATACATACATCCAGATGACCTGATGCAAAGATTTTGAGCTGATGGAACTATTTTTTCACTTTAAAAAGGGAGTTAGGTAGGTAACATACTGGACTTAGAGCTGAATATGAAATTCAGATGAATGTTGAAACTTACTCCTGTTTTTTTTTTCTTTTACCGACATACAGATGACCTGACGCAACTATTTTGACCTTGTTGACTCCCTGGAGTATTGAGCTTGAAAAGATGTTTTCTTTAGCAAGCTAATGTTACTCGCCAGATTGAAATAGCTCTTCACCAAGTTGATTATGATACTAATGTTAATAAAATAACGTTTATGCTTTCAAAATCAATGGGGGGTGCAGTAACTCAGTGGTTAGCCTGCTCGCATCGGAAACTGACAAACCAGAGGCAGCAGGTTCTAGTTCTAATCCATGGTGGGGTGTCAGGAAGAGAATACAGTCTTAATCCCCCAACCTTCATGTAAGTCCGTGTCCACCTCCACAACATGAGGATAAATTATGACATACAAAACGGTTCTCTCGAACTGTAAAAATCAATATTCCAACCAATGAAATAGCCAGGAAAATGAAATACCTAAATAGCTAAGAAATCAAGGGTAGAGAGGTTTGTTTTGGTCTGGGATGCTGGTGCTAAATGTCATATATAGCACCTTTAACAAAAGCCAGATGAAAAGGAAAAAAGTAAATCTTTAAGTTAGGCCCTAAAGGCCTTAGAGTTGGTATGGAACTCAATGGCCTATCACAAATGCAAGGATCTCAATGGGTTGGGTATGTTTTAAATCCTTTGCAAGAAATTATGACTCATCAATTGTTGATCAAATTTAAGAAACTCATTTTACGTAACAAAAAAATTCTTCATAGCCATTCAAAAACAGTTTTTGCTTTTTTGCTAAAGACTGATTAAAGTTAAATAGCTACAAAGCATGTCATTTATTATTCTCAAAATGTATCTAAATTTTACATCATCGTGTCTACTGATCTTCTCATAATTTCTTACAGGATAATGGTAAAATGGGCTTGTTCTTATATAGCACTTTTCTAGTCTAACTACCACTCAAAGCACTTGAAAAGACCTCTGATAACCCATTACTAAAATAACCAGCTCTGATCAGGCAGAGTGGACTAAGATATGGCCAAGACTTAGTGTACTTTGTGTTAAGTAGAAGATTCTATGGGTTAGCTGTTTGGCCAGGTATGCAGTTTGAAAACAATGTGTAGGAAGGTCTTACATTATTGCAGTGAGGGTTTCTGAAAGAAGGGCAGGGAGAGTCGGCTTGCCAACAATCAATATAACAAGAACTTGACCAGATTCAAGTCAAAATAGAACTCACCCGTGTTAAGGCTCTCAACCCTGAGGGGCAGACCAGATTGGGCAATGGCAATGAGCTTTAGAGCAATATAGAATTGGCTCCGTCCAAAGTGACCAAGTCGAGTGGCTCCACACAACTCTGTGATCTGAGCACAGAGAACCACAAAAAGGAAGTGTTAACTAGGATATTGATTTTTTTAAAATATATTTGGTTGACTAATAACTCACACTTTTAGACTTAATATATAGCATAAACATGATAAAAATTAATTCAACTAATTAATAGAATACAATCACTTCTAATGAGTGCAAAGATAAGTGAAGAAGTGAAATAACACAGGCATTTTTTAGCAAATTCCCAACATTAACAAAAACATGAAAAAATAATTGATGCTGGCTACACAATGGTGAAATACTTTTTCTAGGCACCAAATGTCAGCGAATAAATGTATTATTGAGGAATCTGTCAAACAAGATTTGTAAAACTGCAGCTTCTGAGAAAACATGTCAAGCAGGGGAGGAGAAGACAGAACATGAACATATTGATAGCACATTTTGTTCTGAAGTCTGATTCAATGTTGGACTTGATCTCATGTTGAATAGGCTTTAGATTAGATATGTGGATAATAAATGGTAAACGTACTTATTCTTGTATAGTGCTTTTCTGGTCTAGCAACCACTCAAAGCATTTTACAATGAATGCATCAAATGTACAGTAAGCAAAGCATTCACATAAAATCAACCTTTCAAAATTGACAAGAGAAATCCTGAGTCTTAAAAGTTTTGAAAGCTAAAATCCCTAACAAGATTAATATCTTGCTTCAGCTGCCTGACCTTTTTTGATCAAATACACAATCTGAATCCTCAAACAAGGAACAACACTGTCCATGTTTCCATTGACCCCCAATATTGCAGAACGAATAAAGGGAAGTATTTTTCATTTTACATGGACCCCCTGTTGACCTTGAAAAGGATGCTGACTCATGAACTGCAAACACTGGCTACTAAGATGGGGAGTCACGAGAATGAGCTGCTATAGTTACACCTTCTAATTCAGGGACAGGACGAGGAAGCAAGTGGGTGGTCATATGTGTCACGACAGTAGCAGTAACGGTGTAAAATCCATCAAATCTAGAGCATATGTCTACATTTGACCAATACAAACACAGGGATTATAAAAGCAACTGGTTTATTGAACTAAATTCTAGGTAATACTGAAGTGTTACAATTAGTCGCGGGCATGTGTCATGCATAAACATGTTACAAGAAAATAATCAATAGAAGTGGCAAGTAAACATAATGTTGTGCTAATGAATGCCTTTGCAAAGAAGCCAGTTAAATACGGTGCTAAAAAGTGGTGGGTATTACAGCAATGGCTAGGGAAGGATGAGGTTGTTGAGCTAACAAGTGAAATCATAAAGACAAGAGTTTGATACGATACAGGACACATTAACATTAAATCTTCATTATAATAGATGAAAAATCATTTTATTGATGTGCAGGGCAGGCTTTAAGAGTCGTCTGTGTAGTTTCATGTCAATGTACTTCGACGTGTAAGGACTATGGCTGAAGCTAACATTAGCCAGAAGAAGGTGTGTCTCTTGCGACGCCATACAACTAATACATTAGCTTTCCAATATGGCAAGTAAGCTTTCTCAGTCTGCAAAGTATTTCAGGTATTCAAACAGCATCACGGGGTTTGGTCATCAGCATAATACTGACAGTTTGCATGAAACTTAACTTGCTAACGTTAGCTTACCTGCAGGACAACTTCATTGGGGAGCTGGGCCGCCCGGAAAAGGTCAAGAACTCTACCATTGGAAGCCACTTTTTTGGTGTTGTCCGTGTCACAATAAACAAATAAATCCGAGTAGTATTTTTGCTCAACGTCACTTAGTGTAAGACTTTCCATTCTGCTATCGAAAAAACCTTGAAATTGAGCCAATGAGCTGTACAGCCTTTGGCCACAGGCTGGGGTAGGATCCAAAAAATGGGCGAGACTTCAGGTTCCCAAATTAGCTAGCGTTAACACACCAGCTAATGTTATGGAGAGCAGTCAAGATTGAGAAGGCGCTGCAGCTCTAGAGCCCTCTTGTTGTGTCCTTCTCCAACAGTCTTGAATGAAGTTGGAAGTGTAAGCCAACTGAGTGCTCTATCATGAAAGTGTTTCATACAGTTGTGGACTTAACTTGGTGGACTAGCCGAACCAAGTAGCAAACAGCTGGCTTGTACAGGGGAGATCTAGCTAACAGTTACTACCTTGAATCAAAGTCAGCGGCTCCAGCTAACTAGCCAGTCTCAAAGTACGACCGTCTGCTTAGCCCGGACGTCCACCAGAAAACCCTTCGTGAATGCTAGGTTTTCTGCCTCGCTTCTGCTATAAGCCTGTGTTGTTGTTGTTTTTTCGTTTCAACGGAAATGATCACATCTGCTGAACCGTTAGAAGTAAAGTTTCGGGGTCTGTCGGTTCCCTTCTCCGGCAGTCATAGCCGCCATTCCCACCGTCGAGACGCTACGGCCCCGTGACGTCATTGTGAAAGGTTGCCGCGAGCTCGCTCTGCCCTCCAGGGACCCGGATGAGCGATGTCAACATGAAGGTTCCACGGAGAGGAGGCCATGTGCTGAATGAAGCGCCATGTGGATGGGACTGAACGCCTTTGAGTTTATGTTCTGATTGTTGCTCCTGTATGAGCAACAGAGTGTGGTTGCCCTACTGGGCGTCTGTCAAAGCCAAGGAAACCTCCCATGCGCAAAGTGGTCCCGTATGTGGTGGTATGTCAGAACAGCTGAGACGCATTTTCCAAACATTGCTTCTCAGTAAAGGGGCGGCATGGCTCAGTGGGTAGAGCGGTCGCCTAGCGATCGGAAGGTTGCAGGTTCCCCAAATCACGCTGCGTCAAAAGTTGGTCACCCCAAGGAGCAGGTCCCTGACGCCAACAGATTAATATAGTGTACCCTGTCAAATGTCAGGAGTATTGTATGTATAGTATAGTATAGTATGACTTGCCCATCAGGGAGTCCAAACAGTGTGGAGAAGGGTCTCTGTGTGGGAGAACTTGGGGCAGGACTTGGGGCAGTTGAACATTAGATGAGCTGCAGCTTTCAGAATCAGCTGTAGAGGTCTGAATGCAGAGGCCAGGCCACCAGCAAGGAGGGAGTTGCAGTAATCAAAGCGGGAGATGACAAAAGCCTGGATGAACACCTGTGACGCCTCAGGAAGGGGCAAATCCTCCTGATGTTGTAGAGTTGAAATCTGCTGGGGCATGTCACTGATGTGACATAGCCTGGAATGACAGTTGGTCATTCAAGATAACCCCCAGGTTCCTCAAAGTCCGTGTTGACATCACCACAGTGGTGCAGACAACTCATCCCCAGGAGGAACACCAGCTCGGTCTTGATGTCTGACAGACATGCAGCAACACGTAGGAAGAGTTGTGGGAGTCAATAACAAAACCAAGACATGTTGTGTAGAAAAGGACCTAGAACTGAACCTTGCAGAACGTCAGAAGTCAACCAGTGTGTTTCCGATGCAGACCCTCTCAGCGTCACCTCGTAGGGCTGATTCATCAGGTAGGATGCCAACAGAGCAAGTGCAGAGCCTCAGAAACCCATTCTCTCAAGGGAGGAGAGGAGGATCTGGTAGTTCACCGTGTTGAATGTTGCAGACAAGTCGAGGAGTATCAGGACAGAGGAGAGAGAGTTGGCTCTGGCGGCATTGAGCGACTCAGTCACTGCAAGGAGGGCTGTCTCGCTCGAATGACCCACCTTAAACCCAGACTTGTGGGGTCCAAGACATTGTTCTGGTGGAGATAAGAGGACAGTTGATTGAAAACAGCATGTTCAAGAGTTTTGGATAGGAAGGGTAGAAGGGAAACCCATTTGCAGTTCTTGACCTCAGAGGGGCCAAGTGATGGTTTCTTCAAAGGGGGGGGTTGACTCTGGCAGACTTGAAAGCAGACGGAAAGAATCCAGACACCAGAGCTGTGTTGATGAGACGGGTCTGAAAGGGAAGGAGATCCAGTGCAATAGACTGAAGGAGAGGGGACGAGGTCGAGAGAGCACGTAGTGAGGCAGTCATATTTATCAAGGTCTAGGACCTTGTGTGAGGAGAGAGAAGCAAAGTGGGGTAGAGTGGCAGGTAGGACAGGATAAGATAGACATGGTGGTAAAGAGAGGGATGGAAGACGGGCAGGTACATGGAGCGCTGGCCGGGGACTAAGGAAAGGGAGAGACACTAATGTGAGGAGGGTGTTTGTGGACTACAGCTCAGCTAGCATTCAACACCGTAGTGCCCCCCCAAGCTTGTCAATAACTTCAAGAACCGGAGCCTGAACACACCACTGTGTGACTGGATCCTAGACATTCTGATGGACCACCACCAGGTGGTGAGAGTGGAAAACTGCACCTCGTCTCCACTGACTCTCATCATAGGAGTGCCACATGGCTGGGAGGGCCACGGCCCTCTCCTGTATTCCCTCTACACCTTTGACTGCGTAGTGATTAAGGCTTCAAACAGCAATGTGAGGTTTAATAATGATTCCCTTATCAGTCCCGCAGGGGGAAATTTGTTCTCTGCATTTTTGACCCAACCTATATTGTATAGGAGCAGTGAGCTGCCAGCATATGGCGCTCGGGGAGCTGTTAGGGGTTAAGTGTCTTGCTCAAGGACACCTCGACATGCTGTATGCAGGACCGGGAATCGAACCTGCAACCTTCCGATTGCCAGGCGACCGCTCTACCCACTGAGCTATGCCGCCCCAGGCGCCGCCCCAGGTTTGTGGATGACACAGTAGTTGACTTCTACTGACAACCACCACTCACTCAACATCTCCAAGACCAAGGAGGTCATGGTGGATTTCAGGAGATGGCTACACACTTGCCTCCCAGTCTCCATCAGCATCACAGTGGTGGAGAGAGGGGACACCTCCACATATCTAGGAGTTAACATCCACACAGAGCTGACATGGACCAGCCACACCCCCTCTGTTGTTAAAGAGGACCAACAGTGTTGTGTGGCCTCAGGAGCCTAAAGCCATGTGGCCTGAGGCCCCACATCCTCAGGGACTTCTACCAGGAGCCCATAGAGAGCTGCTGACAGGCTGCTTCACCACCTGGTACAGCAGCTGGACCAGCAAGGAGCACCAGGCCCTGGGTAGGGTTGTGACACAGCCCAGCACATCACTGGATGTGAGCTGGCCAGTCTGCAGGAGCTGTACACCCAGCAGTGTCTCAGGAAGTCCCTGTGGGTCCTGAAGGATCCAGCACACCACACAACAGCCTGTTCTCCCTGCTGCCCTCCAGGAGGACATCCAGGACTCTCAGAACACACACCAGCACACTGAGGAGCAGCTTCTCTCCTCAGGACTGCTTACTCAACATGAAAACAGGGAGGGCATCTCACCATCTCAAACTCAACAGCAACTAAACAGGGCTCATTGGTTGTGGTCCCCAAGACATTGCTCTGGAAGCCTGGAGATCTCCTCTTGGAGGAGGAGGCTGCTCCATCTCCCGTTCCCATGAGGTCCTCAACCTGGGCCTCATTTTTGACTCCACTCTACCATTTCAGTCCCACATCAAATCTATCACCAGATCCACTTTCTTCCATCTCAGGAACGTCTACAGACTCCAGCCATCACTCCCTGAATCCATGGCAGAGACCCTCCTTCATGCTGCGGTCCTCTGACACTGGTTTGCTCTCCACTCCTGATTCTAGGCTATAAACTCCAGAGACATCCCAGTCCCCACCCTCTGGAACTCTCTCGCTCGTGTCCTCTGCAGCCCACCACCTCTGGTTGTCTTCACAGAAAACCCTGAAAACCACCTGTTCATCAACATGACCTATGACCTCACCGGATGCAGCCTACCACCCCATCCACCCTCTCGACTCCCACCCCAACTTATCTCCATTACCTATTGTGTTATTATTTGTTGTATTCATGTATTATAGCATCTTAAGTGTGGGTTCAGCAGTATTTTGTATTGTCTTAGTTTTTTGCTAAAAGCATCCTGAGGTCTTTTCAAAAGGGCTGCATAAAGTAACGTTATTATTATTATTATTATTATATCAATCATATTATTATTGTTGCAATTGTTATCATTATTAATGTTATTATTATTATTATTATTATTATATCAATCATGTCATTATTGTTGTTATTGTTATCAGTATTAATGTTATTATTATTATTATCATTATTATATCAATCATGTCATTATTGTTGTTATTGTTATCAGTATTAATGTTATTATTATTATTATTATATCAATCATATTATTATTGTTATTATTGTCATTATTATTGTTATTATTATTATTATATCATGTCATTATTGTTGTTATTGTTATCATTATTAATGTTATTATTATCAAATCATTCATGGATACTGGAGAAAAGAGAACAACCAAAATAAGTTCCACGTCAGCATGGGAGAAGGATGTAACATTGTGACGACAGACAAACTGATGACATGGATTAATAAGATACATAAAAATATGATGAGGAGGATAACAAGCAGCGTCCGGGTCAGGACCACCGTCACCATGGAGACCCGGGAGGACAGACTACACATGCACACGGGAGACTGACATCCCTCTGTTCACTCTGTACGGGAGAAGAGAAGGGAGAAAGAATCATTCAGAGGGAGAAGAGAAGACTTGTGAGAGACGAGAACAGTTTGCAATCCTCAGCCTGTACCCCACCATCATGATGGCGGAGCAATGCTTAGTAAATTCCTCCTGTCAGAAACTGGCCTGTCTTGCCATACACGTTGTGAAGTCCTCAAGTCAAAGGCAGCTGATTCTCATGTGAGGCAAAGGAAAACAAACAGATGTTAAGCTTGGATTTAAAGGACTCAATTAAAGGATTCTGTCATTTAAGAGCCGTGTGCTAGAGGTGGAATGCGCTGTTGAAGGAGATCAGACGGGTATGACGGTTATCCATCCCAGGACATCAATAAGGACATCCCGCCTTAATCCCCCCGAGCTCCAGGATGTTGTGCTTGTGATAACATCACCGTGGCGATACTTACATAAATTATAATGGGCTATGCAAACAAAAATGAACTTGATTTGCCTCCGTACACATCAAGGTTGTGGGAGGAAGACTCTGACTGTCGTCTCTGTCTATGTACCAAACAGCAGATCAGAGTATTGGGCCTTCTGCTGCAGTCACGCTCCACACCGTGTCTGTGTGTCTTGTGTTGCAGGGATGGGGATGCTGGCCAGTGTGTACACAGATGACGAGGAGAGAGGTCACGCCATCGGGATCGCCTTGGGCGGTCTGGCGCTGGGCGTGTTAGGTGGGTACAGACCACAAAGACAAGCCTCTGGGAAGGTGACTGAGGTAACATGTGCCTGAGCAGGTGCATCAAAGCAAAGACAGCCCACCGTTTGGCATCGGAACCGAGATGAGATCCACTGGAGCCACTAGCATTCGGCAGCTAGCTAAAACGTGCACGGCGACGCGTCAGTACGCATGACGGCTAGCTTTAAAGAGCTACGCAGAGGACGTGTCGTGGCTCTTTATTTATTCGTCCTGACCTCCGGCTAGACCAGGGCAGTGTCATGTCGGCACATGACGACCAATACCGACCGGGTTTAAAGGGTCTTGTCACCCAGGGGGAGACCCTCTAGGGCGAGCTGAGGGCTGAGGGTGGTTGGCTGAGGAACAGAGTTTTTCCTTCTAGACTCAGATACTAATGTCTTCTAGTCCAGTATACCGCCAAACGTCTGACCTTGACTTAAACAGAGGCTGCGAGGTGCATACGCCGAGGGGGGTTGTTCGCCTTTGCCTTTATGAAGGACGGCCAAGCAGCAGAGCAGCCACACGCCTGCATTCATTCTGCATCCTCACGGCGGGAACTGTTAGCCTCATTTCACACCCGGGGACAGGGGTGTCGAGATAACGACGGCCTGGCTGGTGGCCATTCTGTGTCAGACGTGGTCGCTTTAGCGCGAGGGTCCACCAGGAGGCCTGTGCTTCCCCAGACGGACAGGCAGGTAGCTCCCTCAGCATAGGGACAGCGTTTCTCATGTGGTCGTATTTCCCACGTGATGGGAGCGTGGGAAATCGAGAGCGTTTCCTCTGCATGTTGAGAAGAGCACACAGGTGTGCCCACCAGAGAGCTGCCCCCCTACTGAGATGTCCTCTGTCCTCCACAGTGGGCCCGCCGTTTGGCAGTGTGATGTACGAGTTTGTGGGAAAGACGGCGCCCTTCCTGATCCTGGCGTTCCTGGCTCTCTTTGATGGAGGTACAACCACATGTAGTGACCCACACTTGTCTTGTGTTTGTGTGTGTGTGTGTTCTGTGGGATTACGTGCATGTGTGCTGGTTTCATTCAGGATCATATCACTTGTCATGGTTACAAGAACCAAGGGACCTAATGGGAAGGCCAGAGCCGCTCTACCATGTGCAGTCTACTGCTGTCAGTTTCAACTTGAGCTGTTTTCTCACAAACCTTGATAAGCTGATGTCTTCTGACTTATCATTTCTATTCCATACTCTCATATTTAGCTCTGTAATCACTTTCCTCAATGGCATCTGTCTTGCATCAATAATGACTCTCCTGTGCCTCTAGTGGTGTAGGGGGGTAAGACACCTATGTTCAGTACATCTCTGGGTCATGCAGTCGGCTGTTTGAATCCCAGCTGCACCGTTTCCAACCACGGCCAGAGGTCCATAGTTAGTGGGTCATAATGGGCTAAGCCTCACATGGGTATAGGGGTTAGGTTGGATAAAGTATTCTGGGTTCACTAGTGTCCCCCTCTGGGTGGTCCAGGCCTCTTGGTTAAGTGAAGG
>OMLC01105138.1:8775-27442 GCA_900302585.1 Regalecus glesne
GGAGTAAAAGAAGACAGAAAGAGAGAGAAACACTTGAGACTACTGAAACCACTGAAGAAAAACAAACAGGGACATGAGGATGACCCTGAAAGCAGGTGGGTCAACACAGATGTTCTCGCTCCCTCTCGCTCCCTCTCGCTCTCCCTCCCCGTCTCCATCTCTCCTACAGCAGAGCAGAGGGAGAAAGTGAAGCGAGAGGAGGTAGAGAAAGGGGAGCTGGGAAAAAGCCCTGTGGTTGGGCTGCTGTCCAACTGTTCCTGTGGAGAGCAGAACCCATCAGATAAGACAGACATAGAGGAGCCTTTTGTTTGTTGCTCTCACCCTGCACAGGAACAAAACCTGGGGCTGCGTGTGGTGTGTGTGTTTGTCCCATGCCTCTCACATACCTGCAGCTACACACCAGACACCCCCAAATTCTTTGTGTGAGATAATTGCGGCCCTGTGTGTGCGCGTGGTAAGAGACTGTGTGTTGTGTGAGTCTGTGTGGGCTGGTGAGTCTGAATGTCTGTGTGTACGTCTGTACACATGTTTGAGTGTGAACATGTTTTGTACATGTGATATTTCCCTGTGTGTGAATTATATGAATGAGCAGCGGTAGCTCAGCAGTAGCACGCGCTTTGGGTACCGACAAGCCAGATGTTGCGGGTTTGAACCCACCGCGGATGTCAGGAAGGGCATCTAGCCTTACTCCCCAAAGCTCCCATCGAGGTCCATGTCCATCCCCACAACGTGGGGACTAGTTGCGCTACGTGAAAACGGACCTCAGCATCTGTGTGTGCACATGGCTTCATCTCCCACATACCTGGAGGGAGCGCAAGGTCCTCCGCAGGCCCTCGTAGTCCTTGTCGGTGAGCGGCGTGAGGACCGTCATGGCGTCCTCTGTAGACTGACACTGCGGACACACGTACTCGTCGATGTGGTTGGCCTCGCTCTGCAGGATGCCCACGCAGCGCCCGTGGTACCAGTTCTGGCATCGGTCACAGCCGATGTAAAACCTTAGAAGAAAGGCAGAATCAAGTAGAGGTAGCAGTGAGCAAAACAATGCTATGAAACCCAGTTGATGGTAAGACACTGAAGAACCTGGGTAGGTCACCAAAGTACTGCTTGGGTGCATCTCAACAAAGCCACAGACTTGGATCAGTCTCAAAAGCTGTGATTGGACCTTTTGGACAGGGCTGCCTTGTGGAAGTCTGACTAAGAGGCTTCACAGACTCAAGAATAAGACACCAAGTATTCCAGTGGTCTACAATCAGCGCTGTGGCCTAGCAGATCTAAGCCTCATGTACTAACAGAACAGTGGTGGATGCAAAGAGGAAAAACAGATAACAGGATAACAACTTGCACCAGGAGGAAACTGAAGTTTGGAAGCAACAAGTCATGATGGAGTCTGAGAGAAGAGTCAACTAGGCTACACATGACCATTTAAAACCTATGGACAACAGCACCAGAAGTGGACACATAGAGGAACACGCACTGTGACTCGTCGTACGGCGTCTGGCAGATGCAGTACAGCTCCTCCGTGTTCCCCTCCTGCGTCCGTTTACACTCCAGACAGATGTAGTCGTCCATTTTCTTGGCCTCCTTTTCTGTGATGCCCACGCAGTCGCCGTGGTACCAGTTGGTGCACAGGTCGCAGCCGATGTAGAACCTTTTAGAAAAAAACATAACGATGGATCGATGACACATTTGATACACTGATCTATTTGCTATTAATTTTAGTAAATGTATGATGAATTATTAATTAGTTTAGCGACAGAGTGAGAAGAATGAGCTGAGCGTGATGATGACAGCGTTTGTATGTCTGTACTTGGTCTCGTCGTAGGGCGTCTTGCAGATGCAGTAGAGCTTGGTGTCCTTCCTGCCGCTCTCTTTGGTGGTTGTCGTTGAGATCATCTTCTTCTTCTTCAATTTGCTTGGCGACACGATTTCCGGCTCTTCTTCTCGTTTCCTCTTGTGGACAGCGGAGGCGGCGGTCATGGCGGCGGTGGCAGTGATGTGTTGGTGTGAGGCGGTGGTGTGAGTGTGTGTCAGACTGTGGTGGTGGTGGTGGTGGTGCTGCTGCTGCAGGCTGTGGGCTGCTGAGGCAGCCTGGGCCTGGGCAGCCTGCTGGGCAGCTGCCTGGGCCCTCTCCTTTTCTTTCCTTAGCCGCAGCAGGTCCCTTTTCAGCTCCTCCTGCGGAAACATAATGGGCAGGGTGGCGAGTTAAAAGCTGTTTGATAGTTTTGCAGAGAACAATTTACAAGAAAAGTTCAGGTTTTTTCCTAAACCCGGGTCTTGCTTTGTAGTATTTTTCATCACTCCTATGAATTATTACAGCATTTTATGTGTCTGCCACATTATGGAGGTGCCGACAGGCACTCTGTTGCTTCACACCAGCATCAGTAGGACAAACTAACATGAGGTCTGTTTTACATGTCACCATTAGGCCCCACGTTATGGGGGTGCACACGGACTTAGATGGAGCTTGGAGGATCAAGACCGGATTTTACTTGACTTGTTTCTCCACTTCTGAAAAGAGCTGGCTTGCACTTACGCTCCTCAACAAACTACACGCTTGTTAATCTACCTGCGTCTCCAGCTGCAGCTCCTTGTCGAGCAGGGCCCGTTTCTTCAGGATCTCGGTCTTGAGGTTCTCCTTGTGCCGGTAGAGGAGCGAGGAGAGTTTGGAGGCGTTGGCTGTCCTCCTCTTCTGCTCCACCACCTCCTCTTTCTTCCTTCTCTTGGCCGCCTGCTTCTCGTCTTTGTCTATCCGGTCTAGGAGATACTTCATCACCTGGTTGCATGTGATCATCCTGAATAAGGAGGAGGGGAAGAGGAGGAGGAGAAAGATGAATCTCCGATACAGGTAATATACAAAGTGATCTCATGTTTCCATTCAACGTCCATGCAGCTCCTCAGAATAGAGACGAGATGCAGGCTGGTTGATTTGCAGCTGTATGAAACGCTCAGGCAGAGGCTGATGGATCCGCAGGGAGAACTTAAAGTCTCATCCTGGGAGCCAAAGGCTTCTTTAAAATACCCCAACTGTTTCTTATTTGACAAATCACCAAACGTGATGATGTGATTTGTGAACATCAGCATTCCCTCTGTTCATTATAAGTTAACAGGCCACGAGGAATGTAGAGAACGCCTCAATTACACTTCAAAAAGGGCTTTTGCCTCTTCCTGCAGAGACCCCGGTCAGTCTGGGAGAGCAGGCCACAGTCAAACATCTATGAACCGGGGCCATGTATCACTGCAGCACCATAAATCAGGCCGATGTATAGCCTTGTTTCTCCGGCCTGTTGGTCAAAGAGCGCCAACATTCTCGACTAACATAGAAAACGTTTGCTGGCAAAGGTCGGCTTGCATGCACAGACAAAATGTCTTCTTAACAGCAGCGCCGTGCGAGTGGCCAGGATGGGTCAAGCACGCACACACACAGGTCCGGGTCAAAGATGGGCCAGGGGTTCCTATACAGTACATCCACCAACTCTACAGAACTTTCCAGTCTAAACAGAAGAAGGTGGGTGGATGAGGGGAGGTGGGAGCCGCCCGGAGAGCTCACACATGTGCACACACGGCCAAGAACACATGCTTTCCTCTTAAAGGCACGGCAGGGTAACAAGTGTTTATGGGAAGTGAGTGAAAACTGAGACAGTGGGCTTTGGTGTGGTGATGTCACACCAGTCTAGGTCTGGTGTCTCGGGTCAGTGTGAATGGGTACAGCGAGGACACGGCCTCTGGACACAAACACACCACTGTCAGGGTCGAGTCTCGGTCAAGTTCCTCTCAATGTGCAACACCACGGCTCATACCTGCTGCCGGAGCTACGGGCCAGTGAAGCAGTGGTGGGACTTTTGATTTCTGCATCCAGAGGTTCAGGTTGTACTCCCGGAACTTAGCATTTTACTCCCCACCAAACACAGTGATGGTCAAAGTGCTTGTGAAAGGATGGAGTTGGACTGTGGCAGAAAGGGGCCTATGAGCAGCTCGATGTCCAGGAGCAGTGAGGGAGTTCTTCATGTTCTGACAGAACCTGCTACTGAATTTCTTTTGTGTGCTACCTAAATATTTCCATTTGCTCCCTGGAGAGCATGTCACAGTTGAGGCCCCATTCACGGCCAGGTCACAATGAGAGGGAGCTGACGTCCATGGTGAGGCTCTGTTGGGACTGTTGATATGAGGAGAGACCATCTCAATATAAACCTGACCGTCGACGTCATCCTTTCCAACTCGCGGGGAAGGACAGAGGGATGGAGGGGGGAGGGGGGCGGCCACGTGGAACAGGGAAAAGCAGAAATGAACCCCCACACACATGCGGCTCTGCTAGCTTACCTTTGGTTCTCCTCTCTCTCTGCAGGGGTCAGAGTCTTCTTCTGCTTCAGGTGCTCGATCACAGCGTTATGCTTCATTACCACCTGAGAGAAGATGCCAGCACAACAAGAAAATACGACACAGTATTAGGCAAAATATAATTATAATAATAATTAATAATAATTGATAATGATAGAATAAAATTGTAATCAAACGATCCTATCAAAATATTTCAATTGGGGCGACAGTAACAGAAATATCCCGAAGCCTGTGATTTAGATGACTCCTAACTTTATTATCTATGACTATGTGGCTAGACCACAAATGTCAATGGGCTATACTGCAGACAAACGAGTCCATCTTAAGACAATATAATTACCAAATAAAGCACCTTGCAGAGTTTTATCATGTAGAATGTCATGTGATGGTAATGCCCTGTGGACTAGGTTGTGATTGAGAGGTCTGTTTCATGAACATTGATTAGTTCCCATGTTGTGGGGGTGGACATGAAATTAATGGAGCTAGGGGGATTAAAGCCAGATTTCCTTCCCGATGCGCCGCGATGGTTTCGAACCCACAACATCTGGCTCGTCAGTTCTGAAGTGTGCTGTCTACCCCCTTGGATTAACTTGTGATTAAAGACTATAAATCTGAATTTGACTTGAAACCGGAAAAAAACCATGGAGTATGAGGAATAAAGGCAGAATGAGCACACATGCATGGGCTGTGGTGTAAAAAAGGGCTGAGCTGTAAAAAAAGAAGCCTCAAGTATAGTGGAGGGCCAGAGGACGAGGAGTGTTTATTTGCGGATGGTGGATAGGGACGGACCAGGTGGATACAAAGGCCTCCAAGCAGCCACTTGGACATGAACAAAGTATGTATCTAAGGAGTGAGAGGTTTCTAGAGGCTTCAAGGGTCCAGATTTTTTAAAAAGAACACTGGGATGCTCATGTTAGTGGAAGTGAAGGGCGGGAGACCTAAAGACCAGATACCGGGGGAAGTCCAGAACACTGCCCGCAGACAAAGACCTGTTTTTGGATGATGTCACTTGGGCTGGCAGCAGTGAGGGCCTGTTCCCTCTTGGCCTCTGCTGCCTGCCTCTTCTTTTGCTGCTGCTGCTCCCTGAGCTGCTGAATCCTCTGGAGCTGCTCCTGGACAGACGCTGTCTGGATGGTCACCACGTTCCCCATCTACACACAGCAGATCAGGTGACACACGACGAGCCATCAAATACTCAGCAGCCTGATCAAGCAGCCAACTCTAAATTGCCATTGAGGTGAAAATTCATGTCAAACACTGTACAGGTTTCAGAGAACAGTTTTGACCCCATGCTGAATGGGTACGCAATGCCTGCGTTCTGCACTAAGCCATCAGTTGTGGTGAGTGTGCACTGCTGTAGCTAGCTGATAACATTGCAGAAGCAAAGCAGCTTTAATAGTATCTATTCAATCTGGCTAATTTGGCATCTAAACTAGCAGAAGCTAGCAGCCGAAGTTGGAGATGACAGAGTTGAAGATGCTGAAATTTGTGATGGGGCTGATGAAGAAGTAAAGGATTAGGAGTGACTATATCGGAAGCATAGCTCGGGCTGGAGAGTTTAGAGACAAAGCAAGAGAGACCAGACTGAGATGGTCTGGACATGTGTGGAGGAGAGATGCTGGTATACTGGGAGAAGGATGCTGGTATACTGGGAGAAGGATGCTGAATATGGAGCTGCCAGGCAAAAGGAGAAGAGGAAGACCAAAGAGGAGGTTTATGATGTGGTGAGGGAGGACATGCAGGTGGCTGGTGAGACAGAGGAAGATGTAGAGGACAGGAAGAGATGGAGATGATGATCTGCTGTGGTGACCCCTGATGGGAGTAGCTGAGAGTAATAGTAGAATATATCAGTGCTAATTGCAGAAGGAAATTAACAAAGTCAGCAGGGAGCAAAATGAAATATCTGATTCTAGAAAAAAAAATCAATAGCTGTAAAAAATTAACTAGTAAATCAGGTAAACCAAACAGATGCTGGCCAAGAGGATGGCACAACACAGAAGGGCAACATGTCAGGGCAGGAGTCTGCAGACTACACCCATGTAAAGGCCAGTGGACACTCTTTCAGGGATGAAGATGTTCACATCCTTAATAGGGAGGAACACTGGTTTGAACTGAGAGTCATAGAGGCCATCAATGTACAGAGGGAACCACTCCTTGACCCTATGAGTACATCTGTCATAATATTACAAGACTGTGATTGAAACTATCCCTCAATCCTCAGTGAATAGTACTCATTACCACTGAATGTCCAGTCAATGGCAAATACTGATTCAACCACTTTGTGAAATATAACACATGTTGAGGACACGTGGTGATGGACGCTGTAGAAACTATTGTGATCATGAAAAACATCAGAGGTGTGAATAATATTTTAACCAACAGGGGTGCTACACTACCTGTCCTCCCTGAGCTGAGGTGGCCCCAGGCTGCTGGATCTGGATTGGCAGTTGGAGTTTGATCTGCTGGGGCAAAGAGCCTCCACCTGCCCCCTGTTGGGCCTGCAGCTGGGCCAACACCTATTGCCAGAGGAAAAAACAAGGGTTTAACATCACCCCTCATGTGGAATATGATCAAAGTGAAGCTTCTGTTTTCTTACAACTGAAGGTTCGTTATTACACCTTCCCACAACAGCTTTTCAACGGGACGTATGGTACAACCTATATCATGCTGGCTGTTCCAGGTATCCCAAGGTTCACAAGCATGTATGTCTGTGTACATTTCTCCTCTTTCATCTGGACTGCATGTTCTAGCCAAATTATAAAAACTCTTTCTCATAAAGTTGATTCATAATCACGGGTGTTAGCAAATACCAAATGCCTGTGTCCTGCTTAATAAATCAGGCTCCAGGTTCAATGCTTTGCTCAAGGACACATCAGTGAGTTGCTGAAAGGAGAAAGGACATCTTATCCCTTTTTGAATCAAACCATCACATCAGCAACTACGAGGTCACATGTGTACCTGTTGCTGAAGCCCAGGCACACTGACCAGCTGGGAGGACTGCTGAAGCTGCACTCTGCTTCCCTGTGTCTTAACCTGGAGCGGGGTGGGAGATTGGATGGGCATGTGGGCCTGCGTCTGCGGGGGTAACTGGCCCTGTGGGGTGGCAGCAGGTGGTGTGCTGGTGGCGGCCTGTGGAGCGGCCCCTGCCTGGACGGGAGCAGCTGCCTGCTGGGCGGGAGTCTTGGTGGAGGTGGAAGCATGAGGCTGGCTAGGAGTGGTTGTGGCTAGAGCGGAGAGAGGGATAAGAGATGGAGAGAGAGAGAGAAGGTTCTTCTACCATCCCAGCAATCTATTCTGTCATTTAATTTGAATAAACACAATTATAAGCAGCCATTATAAGCCAATTCTACAGCTCTCAAGGACCCCATCCAGGGGCCAAGCCAGTGCCTTGCTCAACAACAATGGCAGGGTATGTCCCCAACATACATGTCTCCAGTGTGGGGAGGAAACCTATGTGAACATGGAGATGACATGCAAATCAGCCATATTCTCACTTACCTGTGGTCAATGTGGGTGTGGTGGCAGAAGCCACGGGTGTGAAGAGGAAGCGTTGGAACTGGCCATTGGGCAACGCAGCCTGCATTAGCTGCTGGCCGGGCCCGGGTATGACCGTGACTCCCTGAGGAATGATTTGCAGCTGGCCGGTGGTCTGGCCTTGGCCCTGGATCATTACTGTCAGACCCTGCTGGCCGGTGGCACTGCTGCTGTTGGCCATTCCGGTACTGGCTGGTCGCTCTGGTCCCGCTGTGCCCTGCTGTTTCTATGGGAGGGAGGGAGGAGGGAGTTAGAGGGCAGGCCTGACAGATCTTCTTTTCCTGTTTCTTCTAATGGCTCACTATCCCCGCCAGGCAGTAGCATGGGAAGGGACATGGGATTTGGGTGCGTGTGCTTGTGCATATCAGTCCACAGCTAATCTCACATGGGAATTTACATATGAAACCGATTGCTGGTTTTGGTCACCATGCAACTGTGCTTGTGAGGGATTCCAGGAGTCAGCTGAGACTGGATAAGTCACTTAAATGAGTGAGGAAACATTTCTACCACTAAGTTTTGTGTCAAAATGAACTGATTCAGCTTTCTGAGATCATTATCCAAAAACTAAATAGTCTCATTTGAACTATAAAGGGATGAATCTATCTGTATTCCTCCCTCCATTGTGTGTCTGTAGGAAGTGCTCCGTAAACAAAGTTGTAAAGTCCATCCATCCATCGTCAACCATTCAGTCATAATGGAACCCATCTCGGCGCTGATTGGGCGGAAGTTGGGGGAAACACCCTGAACAGGTTGTCCCGCGTGCCTCAGGGATTCAGTGTCTTGCTCAAAGACACAACAACACACTTTCTGCAGGGACCGGGTATTGAACCAGCAATCTACCGATTAGCAGATGACCGCGCTACCTCCTGAGCCATGCTTCCTCTAGAATAAGATACAGTGAATTATTAATATCACGCACAAGTTACAGTTTCGCATGATCATAGAACGATCCTAAAATGTGTCGTCATAATTGTAGGATATGTGATGCAATACCATAAATAACCCTCAAACTATTTGCATTTTTGATTCTTGAAATCACCTTTCGGCATCTCTTTATTCTGTATTTGCCTGTCGCTGATAATAAAATTCTTAGAAAGCTAAGCAAAGCTACCACTTTGGTACCAAACCAGATTTATGACTATGGAATAACTTCACACAGCACATCACAAGAGGTTTCAGCGGCTCCTTCAACAACCTGCGTTAGCTGTGTGAGCTGTGCCAGGGTGAGTTTGACCTGGCTCTGCCCCTGTTGCGTCCGTCCTGTGCCAGGTGATGTTTGTCCCTGCGTCTGTGCCAGCGTGGTGGGGCTGGACATCCGCTGGCCTGTTCCAGTCGTGACTTGGCTGGTGCCCGATATAGCCGTGGAAACTGACTGGCCTCGGATGAGCTGGGTCACTACCTGTTGTCCACTCTGCCCTGGGCCTGGGAGAGGGAACGTGTGGACATGGTTATTTAGAAACACAGACATGGTAAGATGTACTCCACAGTCAAAAACTGATGCCGGATGTCTTAGTTGTGCTGCAGGGATTTACAATGAGAGAGGTCTGTTTGACGTGTCATGATTAGTCCCCATGTCATAGACACGGACATACATGAAGCTTGGGGGGGTTAAGGCCAGATGCCCTTCCTGATCCCCTGTGGTGGGTTGAAACTGCCCCCCCAATCCAATGTCTTATCTATTAGCCTTAAAAGACTAAACATTACCTTGCTGGACCACGAGGGGTGTTCTGAGAATAGTCTTCCCCAGGGCTCCTGCTTGCTGGAGAGGGGTTCGGATCACTGTCATCCCTGGATGGATCTGACCTCCGGTCGTCAGAACCTGGAAGGTCCATGTCACTTAGTTTGATGATCATATTTAGTCTTTAAACAGCTCAATTCAGATCAGATCAGATAAGCTCTACTGTCCTCGAAAGGGAAAACAGTTAAGACAGTTATCAGGTTACTAGTAACAATGCAGGGCGGTCAACATGGAGAAGGAGGTTGACAACAGGTCACTCGGCAGGGTTCAATCATTTTATGGTATTTCTCCTCTGTGGATCTGAAGACTGCTGAAGAGCATATAGCGCTCTAAAGATCTGCACGTTGTCCTTTAACATGTCTTTGGATATTATAATAGTATTGCTTTGTTGCACTTGTTTTCATATATGGAAAACCTTATGTATAAAATGCATGGTAGAAAATAACTGTAGAGAGACAAGCCCATGGACCTGGCAGAGCTGCAGAGACACTGATCTGAGCTGATCCTGAGGAAATCCTCATAGGAAGTTTTCAGAGAAGGTGCTGTGTGCAACCAGTACTGCAAGGCTATACTGATGGAGAAATCAGTGAGCTGTAGTTCTTCTATTCACTGAGCTACATCATGGCACATCACTCGGTGGATGGAAAAGAAATGATTCCCTGCTGCAGAAACAGTTGGGATCAATTGCAGGCATTTTTCATTTGTTATCCCTGCTGCACATAGACAGAGAGAAGGCTGAAAATCATCAAATATTCTCTTTAAGAAAGGAAGGATTTAATCAGGGCATTGACACAAAGCAAGACGCAGTTGCGTGTGAGGAAGATGAGATCATCCAAAACCTTCAGGTCATGCTTCTTAGTTACAATGGTAACCAATGATGGCGAAGATGAGGATCTGAGGTATCGAGGCAGGGAGCGAGGAAAACAACTGAATAATAAAAAAAACCATCTGGAAAATCCCAGATGTGCATGATTAAGTTGAAGAAGGGTAGGGATGGTGTTACCTGCTGTGGGGAGCCTGGAGTATTGGGCCTGATGTTAGGGTTAGAGGTGGAAGACTGGAAGGAGGTGAAGGTATGGGCACTGCCTGCTGTACTGGAGGGAATAATACCCAGCACTTTCTGCTGAATCACACCTGCAAATAAAAAGAAGAGGGACTGAGGTTAAAAACATTGTTGAGGATGTGGAGAACAGAAACTGTTCCCTGCTGGGTGTCAGTTGTCTTCAGGGGGGTCAGATGTCAAATTAAACCTCGGCCAGACTTTGAGATGAGACAATGATACCAAAACAATCCGTTTGAAAGAGGGAGAGGGAGATAAAGAGGAAAGAGAGAGAGAGATACGATGGAGGAAATGAGAGCGTGAGAGTGACTGTAAAAGAAACCAAGTGTACCCATTTACAGATTATAGAAATCTAAATAATGTGAGAGGACACTATTGAGCAGTACTGGTCATCTCTGTAGAGAGAACATGTATCCTACATCTATGACATATAGCACTAGCCCTGTATGTTGAGGTAACAGCAACTCCATCCATCCATCCAGCCATCCATCCATCGTTAACCACTTATCCGAAGTCAGGTCACAGGGTCAATCTCGAGCCTATCCCAGTGTTCATTGGACAAAAGGTGGCGAAACACCTTGGACAGGTCACCAGACCATCCCAGGGCCTGAGCTGTTTTGGGTTCAGTGTGTTGCTCAAGGACACTTCATCACGCTTCTCTCCAGGTGGGGGGATCAAACCTGCAACCTTAGAATCACCAGACGACTGCCCCACCCCCTGAGCTATGCTGCTCCAGATGTCCAAACATGCTGGCTCAAATCCACAAATCCCTGATGATAAAACCCACCCACCAACACGTTCCTTGAAACACTGTTGTGACGGCGTCTCCACAATGTGCTTATTGATGCCAAGTGTTGGTTACAAGCCTGCGGGGCACAAGCGAGCGGTTGTATCGAGGTCTTGTATCGGTACCACTGCGTATTATTGGTGGGCTGCCCTGCTTGCACATTCCCTGGGCTTTGATCAACGCCATGGTAAATATTAGTCAGCCAGGTCAAGAAACTGTTAAAAAGCTCGCTGAAAGCCGAGCTAGCCCCGTGCCCCACGACGCCCAAACCCACCATAAATTATGTATGATTTCAAATCCTGCATTTTCGCCCTGTTTCGACAAAGGCGGCGTTTCATGTTTGTCCGCAAGGCCCTGCGTCTATTCGGACTCACGTGAAACGGAGGGCGGAAAACGAAAAACCCTCCCTGAGAGCCGCGAGAGTGTCCCTCCCCCTCAACCCCCATCGCTGCCTTCTCAAATGCGGTTTCTTCTCCTGCGACAGACCAGGTAAACCTATACATCAAGGGTTTCCCCCTCTTCAAACGGATGTTAAGCCCGGTTGCAAGACCCGGGGAGTTGGTGCTTCTAGTCACACACATCAAACACTTCCAATCTATGGGGCTGCTGTTTGGAGAGGTTGGGAGCCTTGTGAGTGTGGCGCTGCACTTTGATTTGAGAGGAGCAGGGAGGAGGTGGAAGCCCTCCATAGAGGGTTACCTGTCTGGGGAGGCAGACCTCAGGGTAAACTTGTTTTCTGTTTAACTTCCTTAAGGTCTTCCAAAACAAACAGGGAGCCCAACAGTCATGCTAAATAAATATCCACATCCATTAGATGGCTACACTCCGCCTGAACTGGAGTCGCTGCTTCAAAGCAGCTCCTTAAAGCGAGAAAAGTTGCTTTCTTTGTATCCTGTGTGGATGCCGTGCCCTCCTCCTTATCTGCTGACTGCAGCGCTTCACTTAAGTTGCAACACATGTAGATCTGACGACATGTTTAAGCTGGTCATGGCAAAGCCTTCAGGACCGGGAGTCCCCTGAGGCCCCTTATGTCCAGAGCTCTCTGTTGGATATAATGACGGATCTAATAACATTTGGACTTTAAAAGTCTGCATTGATTTAGATTTGAGCAACGCATGCTGCTCTACCGGGCCGCGCTAGCTCAGAGGTAGAACACACACATTGGGAACTAGTGCGCCACAGGCTGCAGGTTCGAACCCACTGCAGGGTGTCAGCAAGGGCATCTGGCCTTAATCCCCCACACCTCTCTGTGGCACGGGGTTGAGCTGGAGCCTGAGCATCGCCACAGTCACTTAACACGGGAGGAAGCCAATGAGCAAATGACTCTGTTGATGTGATGGTGGCCAACTAGCGGAGCTTCTAAAGCACACTGGTGTAAGCTACAGAACACCTGCATGTCGTGGTGACTGCTTCATGTCAGTCACCTCTATCCCATTTAAGCTTCTTCCTGAATCTTGAATCCATCCTAGTGGATGATGATGACTCAACATCTCAAATGAGATGTTGGCCGACGGTGCCGGAATAAAAACATGAACAGTCCCACATAGAGAGAGATAGGTATAACTCACATTCTCACTTTACACACTGTCATACCTCCTTGCGTGGTTGGCACGTTGACTGTGACAATCTTGCTGTTGGCGGGCAAAGGCAGCTTCGCCGTCAAAACTTTGCCCCCCATGGAGTTTCCTGTTATCTGGAAGGTTTGTCCGCCAGATGTTGCCACGTTGGTAACGGTGCCTGTTTGTCCTAGCGAGGGAGCCCGACACAGGACTGCATTATATTTTTGATAAAGTCCACATTAGAGTGCAACTACTGCCGCTTCTGATCATGACTGCCATGGCTGTTCTACCACTGGCTCAGCACTAGAACTATATGAAAATCTTCATGAGCTTCATGAGATGAGCCAGAATCCCTATGAAGGCTGCTGCAATTTGATTAATGCATTTTAGTTTGTGGTGCAAAAGTGAAAGGGAACATTTACTAGAGGTTGGTTAGACCAGCTATGTTGTATGGTGTGGAGACAGTAGCACTGACAGAAAGACCGGAGGTGGATCTGGAGGTGACAGAGCTGAAGATGCTGAGACTTTCACTAGACAGACAACGCCAAGTCAGAGCGAATACACACACATTTATCTGGGGCATGCTTTCCACACTGGTCAAAATCCAGGAGAGTTTGCCTCATGGAGGCACTCCAGTGCCATCATGGATTATGCTGTAATTTATGGGCAATTTTAAAAGGGCATGGCCCCTCCTTAACACACGTAAACTGAACTGTTGTGACATTCGTTTCCTCACTCGCTCCAGGTCAGTTCCTCACCAATCACTCACTTGGTGCACTTGTTCCCCTTTGACATACCTTGTGTGGTCTGGCCCTGCTTGACCCAGGAAGCGAAGGACTGCTGGAAGCTCTTGTTCTGCTGGAATGTGACAGGGGTGCCCATCTTGGTGGTCAGCACAACCTTGGTGCCAGGACTGACCTGGCCTGGCAACGAGCTGACGATAACTTTGGGGGTGGAGGCTGCCATGTTAGGGGCCACCGATGGCGAGGTGGTGACTAAGCCCTGCTTCTGCTCCAGACGTTTCTGAAATGGAGATGAGTGTTTGAGTGAATAAGTGAACTGGAGAGGGGGTCTAAGAAGGTATATACATCACCATCTTACAATGGTGTGACTGTAATGTTCTCCAATACTCTATGAACAACAGACATTAACACTGTAACTCCAGTCAATGGCCAATTTCCAAATGAAACCGATGTTGGTTTCAGTCTGTCGTAACTGTATTGTTTATTAGGATAGGGATGTCTGCAGGCAGCTTAGACTCAGATCCCCAAGGAACTGAAAATACTGTCCAGTCAGTTCGGACAAAACAACCATAATAATAGTAATAATAATCTCTTTTATAGGGACGGAGCACATTAATGAAGATTTAGAATGCAATTATGCCAGATTAAGTCACCAGGCTAATTTCCATGTTGTCCCAAGCAGTTAGTGGCTCAGTGTCTTGCTCAAGGACACTTCAACACACTTTCTGAGGGAGCCGGGAATCAAACCAACAATCCTTCAACTGCTAGATGACCACTCTCCCTCCTGAGCTGTAATAAATAAATAAAGAACGAAAGAAAGAAAGAAAGAAAGAAAGGTATAAAACCGGTAGAACCAGCTAAAAACAGATGAAGCCTACCTTGGACTGCTCTGCCGCCTGGGCCTTCTCCTTCTCCACCCTGCAAATGAAGACAGACACAACTTCAACATCTGCACAACACATAGTGGAACTTTACGACAAATGCTAAGCTTAAGAAAAATATACTTTATTAAAAGAAAAAGGGTTAGTTTGATTTCAGGAGGATTTAAATAATTAGTTAAATTATCCTGCTGATTTAAAGATAGTGAAGATTTGATGTAGATGCTAGTCATCGAATCCAACAGCTTGGTACAGAATCCTTGAAGTTAAATCTGACTGTCCCAGTTGAATTTCTTTTTAATAGCATGTGTGTGTGTGTGTGTGTGTCATCAAAATACTTACAGGTCCAGTGTTTCCATTTCTTTGTATTTAACAAATCACAACAATGGAAAAATAAAAAATATAAACAAAAGAACAAAAAGACTCCCAAATTCAGACAAAGTCATCCACCCAGCCAGTCAGCTTTAATGCTCAAGTGAAATTCTCTAGCACAGCAATATAACTGCACCATAGGAGGATTGCTGTGATTTGTACATCGAGGAAACCAGATGCTGGCCAAGAGGACAGCACAACTCAGAGGGGCCAACATGTTGGGCCAAGACTCTGCAGTCTCTACACCCATCTAAAGGCCAGTGGCCACTTTCATGGATGAGGATGTTCACATCCTTGATAGGGAGGAACGCTGGTTCGAATGTGGGATAAAAAAGCAATTCCTCTGAAGAGGGACCCAACAGCCCTGAAGACAAGGTGGGGGCTTAACAAGAGTGAATCTGTCCCCAGCTTACACTGCTGTGATCGCAACTATTCCCCAATCCTCGGGGAATAGCACTCATTAACATTGTAACTCCAGTCAACTAACTTGAATATGAAATCATTGTTGGTTTGGGTCGTTATGCAGCTGTGTTGTTTATAAGGGCGGGGATGCTGCAGTCAGTTCAGACTGAAGATGTCACCTGTATGAGTAATGAGACATTTCTCCCAGCAAACACTGTGTTCAGATGAACTGACTCACCTTTTCTGTGAGTAATGTTACTGCAATACTACGGCACAGCATCCATAAGGGAGAAAAGGGAAGACAGAGGACCAGGTACATGAACCCACATGACCAAAGTCCTGAGCCTCATTCAGAAGGCAACTCAGACTGTTGAAGTATGAAATGAAAGGTTGCCATTTCTCAGTGAAATGATCATTAAAACCTCTAAATATATATTTATTTTTGTCAAGGCTCAAGAAAAACATCCCATCTTTCAGCCAGGTCTCAATTAAATTCCATGGAAAACTAAACATGACGAGCAGAGACAGACACATATTGAACCTGACCTTTCCGAGAAGGCTCGGATCTCCCAGAGGTCCAGCTCCTCCTCGGCCACCCAGGTCTCAATCACCACTGGGCCGGTCTGCTTGGTGGGCTCAGGCTTCTTGGGCCGCAGGGCGCTGGAACGAAGCCCCTTCCTCTGGGGTGTGTGGGTTTCTGAAGGGGGTGGCAGTTTGGTGAGTGGATGGATGGATGGATGCAAGAAATCAAGAGCAAGATTGAGCAAGACTTTGTGCGTCAGCGTCAAAGACAAAACAGTGGCAGTGTAAGGCAGCGGGGAGAAGGAGGGAGAGAAAGCAGAAGCAGTGAGAGAGAGAACGGAATGTTGGATTCGGATTGGTTGTTAATGTGAGTGTGGATGGGTCAGGAAGTTAACAGTGGGGGAAAGAAAGACAGGGATGTAGAAAATGTAGAAGCACCAAATGAAAATTGGCACATCAACACAAAACCTATCAAGATAATGCAAACAAGACACTGAAGACACACCAGAGGAGACGAGAGCTGGAGACTAGATTTACTTTTGATTACAGAACGTCAAACTGTCATCATGAACAGAAGAAATGGCCAAGCATCTGACCTTTGGGAGTTTCTGGGACCCCCAGGGGGCAGATGATCTTGCGGATGCAGTACTCTGAACGGATTCCGTAGGGTCCCACATCCCGACGCTTGATGATCTCTGTGGTGGTGATCTCCGTTTCTGAGGTCTCTGTAGCAATGAGTGGGGATAGGGCTGGGTTGGTAGGGCGAAGAGAAGGGGAACCCGAGAAGATAGAGGAAACACGCTCCAAAGACAAAGACTTGCACTCAGAGCAGCAGTTAACGAGAATCTAACAGACAACACTGCCAGGCCACTATAGAGAATACAGCAGAAAGGTGAATCTGTTCATCTGGACACAACATTCCAGTTTAGTGGGAGAAATATTTTGTCACTCATGCAAGTGACTCTTCAGTCTCAGCTTACTGCAGGTATCCCCACCCTCAGAGACAATAGGGTTCCGTAAAAACCATTGGATTCATATGCAAATGGTGTGACCATTAACTAGTATTTCAATGGTAATGTGAGCTATTCACAGAGGACTAGGGAATACGACTAGGGAATAGCTGCAATACATGTGGTCTTAGGACCCTCCCTCAGATCAGGGATGGTCATTCACTCTTCACATAGATGGCCTTTTTGACTCTCTCCATTCAAACCTGGCATTCCTCCCTGTCAAGGATGTGTTCATCCTCATCCTTGAAAGAATGGATGAGGATGGTCCTTTCTGGATCACACTCACGGCCATCCGCATATGAAACCAGTCCTTGTTTTCTGTTGTGCCACTGTGTTGTTTTTGAGGGTGGGGAGACCTGCAGTCAGTTGAGACTGAAGAGGTCACCTGGATGAGGGATGAAACGTTTCTGCCAATACACATTTTGTCCAGATGATCTGATTCACCCTTCTGTGACTTCCCTCCCTGGGTTATGCATAAAGACACCATGCAGCGGAGGCTTTACTGTGGTTATGTGCTGGTCTCCCCTCTCCGTGAAGGAAGTTGAGTGGTACAGAAGGCAATCGAATTCTTTAATAGGGACAGTGCATATAAATGAACATTTAGAATTTAGATACGTCCGATTTTACCACCAGGGTCATTTTCATCAGTTGTCTCAATCAATTAGGGGTTTAATGTCTTTCTCAAGGAACTTGGGATCAAACCACCAATCTTCCATTACTAGACCCCTACCCTACCACTGTGACAGGTTAAAGCAGTTTGACTGGCAAATACCGAAACAATCATATTGATCCATATTGATCTATTTCATACAGACCCCCAACACTAGCATACAGGACAGACTCTTCAAAAGTAGGGTTTGGCATGAATAAGTGGGGGTGCCCATCCAAAATATTTGAATCCTCTTCTCGACTGACATTCACTAATCCAGTGAACAAATAATCAATGGTTCTGGGATTCCACTGGCCTTGCCGAAGGGAAGATCTGTGCACGCTCCCCAGAGTCCCGAGTTTGATTGCAAGGCAGCGGCTGAACTATTTGACTGTAGACAACTTGGCTGGTGAGGCCATGAATGCAAGTGGAAGTAATGTCCAAATAAAACAAAGCTGCGCACAATCAGGACGAGAGACAAACAAACAAAAGCAGCATGTCTGTTTTTGTATGACTGGCAAGTCAAGATATTTCTGTGTTAAGCCTTGAACGTGTTCACCGTTAGCCCCTGCTGGAGAACATCCATCAGCTCCATTGCTGGTGGGAGTTGTTTAACCGTGACTTAAACTATCTGGGTCACAAAACGGCAAACAACCATAAGTGAATTATTTTTTAGGATCCCTAAAAGACAGCTCGGTGGTCAAATGTGCCCTTTGATTACTGACGAGCCAGATGTTGCGGGTTTGAACCCACCACAGGGTGTCAGGAAGAGCAGCCAGCTTTAATCGTCCAAGCTCAATCTAAATCCACATCCACCCCCACAACGTGGGGACTAACCGTGACATGTGAAACGGATGTCTCGCCTTACAGATAGCATCGCATACAGTTCGTTCATCTTTCCAACAGCCACGTCCATAGACGCAATGAAGCGGGCTCACCAGACACTGCTTCTGCAGCTGTCAGTGTTCTCCGTGCTTCTCCCTTAAAACGAGAGGCCATGTCACGATCAGTCCCCATGTTGTAGAATGGGTACCACATGAGGCTGAGTCCTAATCGCAGCAGCCCAGGTTCAAATCCA
>OMLC01105138.1:27462-45904 GCA_900302585.1 Regalecus glesne
TCTCTCTCTCTCTCTCTGTCTCTCTCTCTGTCTCTGTCTCTCTCTCTCTCTCTCTCTCTGTCTCTCTCTCTCTCTCTCTGTCTCTCTCTCTCTCTCTCTCTCTCTCTCTCTCTCTCTCTCTCTCTCTCTCTCTCTCTCTCTCTCTCTCTCTCTATTCAAAACCATACAGAACCCACAAAAGTTCTATTTAATTCTCTCCAACACTCTCCTTGTGGAAGTGGACTGTTCTCACAACTGTCACTAACTACCATCCATCCGTCCACTGTCATGCTGGAGCCAATTCCAGCTCTCATTGGGTGAAAAAAGGAGAAGCACCTTCTACATGCACCAGTCCATCTCTGGGCTTGAGCAGTGAGCGCTTCAGTGTCTTACTCGATGACACTTCAACACGCTTTCTACAGGGGCTGAGGATCGAACCACCGGGCTATTTGGGAGATGCTGGAAGGGGGGGGCGGGTGCTGAAAGGAGCTGAAGCTCTACCTGTGCGTGTTGTGCCGACAGCGGCGGAGGGCTTCACAGCCATGTCGTCCCATCTCAGAGAGGCCCACAGCAACCTCAGCATCAGGCTTACACCTGCCAGAGACTTCACCGTCTGCAGTCGGTACCTGGAGAAGACACAGAGAGAGAGAGAGAGAGAGAGAGAGAGAGAGAGAGAGAGAGAGAGAGAGAGAGAGAGAGAGAGAGAGAGAGAAAGGGCTGAACACTTATTCACGTTAGGTTTCATAGAAGCATCCATTCAGATGCGGTTTATCCAGCACGTAGATGCTGCTGCCGGTCTGCCATGTTGGTCGTTGTCTTGACCCTGGAAACACGCCGGGCGTGTCCAGGCACCGTGCACAGCCAGTGACCCCCTCCATGGCGTGGACAACAAACTGTTGCTTTGTTGTTGGGAACAGCAGGACGCTTAGCAGAACCTGACCGAGGTTTTGGACCACGTCGCAGTCGCCTCCAAACTATTTCCATACAGTAGGAGACAGAGAGGCTGCGTTTGCCACCTTCAATAAATGGCATGCGGTGATTTATTAGAGCGGAAGGCATTATAAGTGACGACAAAAGGCACATGGAAAAACATGGAAACCCACAGGGTAGAAACGGTGCACTGGGAGTGCAGCATTCTGGGTGTTTTGAAGGGAGAAACTAGATGACCGTCATCCTTCAATGGAAAGTTGCGTACAATCATCTCCCTGCGGTTTGATGAGCGTGTTCCATCCTTCTTCGCGCATGAGGTCACTGTCCTGACAGCCACCTCGCTCTCCGCCACGTCCCTCCGCCCAGCGGCCCATCAAAACAAGTGAAAGCTTTATGAAAATTCACAAAGTCTCACCCTCAGCCGTGGAACCGCTGACGGGGGAAACATCCTGCGGCCGCTGGGGCTGGTCAGTGAGCGGTGAACATCTTGACATGTCCCTGACCACCGAGTGATTCACATCTGCCCTGGAACCATGAGGTCCGGTCCCCTAACCAGAGGTCTTCTCTGTGACGTGAGACCCAGACCGGTGACACGGCAGCGGGCCGAAGCCACGCGCCACCGCGGAACGGAAGGGGGCGAAGACATAACCAATAACAAATCAGCACTGTCGTAAAAGCAGGAAATGATTTGAGAGCGGTTGGGGTGGGTGGTGTTCCGGAGTAATAATGTCCTCTCCATCACTTTTTAGTTTACGAGTCCCTTTGCCACAACAGAATTTGGAGAAATATGTGGTTCATGCTTGCAATGTGAGCACATGACCCTCCGGTCAACTGTCAGGCTGCACTTTATCTGGGCCAAAGGTGAAGATACACAATGAGACATATGTTACAGAGGGCTGATCCCAGTGTGGACCCTTTATTCCCACAGAGTCTGTACATAGGGTGACATAGCTCAGGAGGTAGGGCGGTCATCCAGTAATCAGAGGTTGGAGCTTCAATCCCCGGCCCCAGCGGAAAGCATGCTGAAGTGTCCTTGAGCAAGACACCGAACCCCTAACTGCTCCCCAAGCTGCCCAGTGCTCCTGCACAACAGAATGGGTCAAATGCAGAGGACAGATTTAGTCGTAGGAACGTGACCAGACAGAGTGGCTTTCATTTCCATTATTTGTTAATGTACATGCACACAATGAATACCGTCCCATGCATGTAACCCATCCTACTGTATGTGGTAGAGTGCACACTTCAGGACCTGGCAAGCCAGATGTTGCAGATTTGAATCCAATGCGGGGGCGTCAGGCAGGGCATCTGGCCTCAATCCCTCAAACTCCATCTAAGGCTGTGTCCTCCCCCACGACGTGGGGACTAATGATGACACATCCAACAGACATCTCTCAGAGTCAAATGTAAATATAAGAGATTTGGCCACGAGGCTCAATTTCATCTGTTGTCCCAACCAGTTAAGAGCTCCGTGTCTTGCTCAAGGAATTGAACCACCAATCTTCAGACAAGCAGAACCTGCCTCACCTCCTGAGCTATGCCATCCTAACATGAAAGGGTGCAAGCACGGCAGTGGGTCCAACACAGGAGACAGCCCAGCTTTATTTTGGCATGGGTTGTTAACTATTTGTATATCATGTATTATTAGTATCCTCATTATCCACATTTTTTATCATTATTGCATTTTTAGCTTTGATTTGTTTATATTGGAACCATGGCTTGAGGGCTTTCCCTTGCATGTAATTTTATCACACGTGCACGCACATACGTGCACACACACAGAGGCTTCCTGCTCCAAACCTCAACTCTCAGCTGAAACAGAATTTAGATCCCGTCTGAGTCATCCCAAACCCAGACTCCTGTACTCTAACCTGGGGGGGGGTCACGTTTTCTCGGGGCCACGGAGCTTAAGGGCTAGAGTGTGTGCCTCCAAGTCAGGTGTCGTGGGTTTGATCCCACTGCAGTGCGTCAGGAATAGGGTATCCGGCCTTAACCCCCCCCCCCATGCTTGGTAAAAGTGAGACATACGTTGTAAAGCGCTAGGCTAGAAAAACACTATATAAAAATGAGTCCATGTAGCATTAGCTTCAACAACCTCCCCAATCCCATCAGCACACTTCCATACATGTGCCTTAGCCTTGACCAGAGTGGTCGACTGGTCGACAGACTTGGCCAGTGAGAGCACACAGGGCACATGGGGTCCCACACATGTTTGAGGGGTCCGACTGTTAGGAAAGTTGTACTTGGGCCATCACAGCAGCGTCAACAACACCAAAGAATCTGGATGACAATTTATCAATGCAATGATCATTACCTATGGAGAGCTCAAAGGCAGCACGTGCATTTATAAGTGTGTGAGGAAGAAGAGGAGGTGCCTACCTCCATGTGATGCCAAACGTGGGCCTGGGTGAGGGGTAGGGCCAGATGTCCTGGGCAGGCTTGGCGTTGTAGCTAAAGATGGCCACCTCTCGAAACCCACCCCTCCTCGCAAGCACCTTCATGTCATCATTCGGCAGCACAAAGATGCTCTTCCTACTGCTCTTGGTGACGAACTTGCGGTAGGAGGGCAGGGCGGTGTCCGAGCGCGTCTTCTTGGTGCGGGAGAACTTGAGGAGGTGGACGCGGCCCTTCGTTGACGAAGAGGAAACATTCACAGAGGACACTGAGGATTTCCCATTGTTGGAGTCAGTGGTGGACTTGCTGAGAGAGACGGAGAGTGCAGTGCCGTGCTCCTGTGTCACCGTCTCACTCTGGCTGTCCTCCGACTGACTGTCCGGCGTGGGCGAGTGGACTTTGGTGATGCTGGTTTTAGTCATTGTGGTGAGGGTGGCTACGGCACTGCTCTCTGTTGTTGAGACCGGGGGCTTCGTCATGTTCCCGGACGTACTCGACAGTACTTTGGCTTTCCTCTTCTCCGTCACAACGGTTGTGGAGGTGGTGGTGGTGGTTGTTGTTACCTGGGTGATGATGGTCTTGAGGGATTCTGTCCCCCGCTTGTTTCCGTTTTCTCGCGTGACGTCGTTTCCCAGACTCGACTCTTCCACCGGGGGTATCGGTGAAGGCGCCATTCTGATGATCTTAACGACCGGATTTGTTTTGTTCTCCTTGAACCAAGCTGGATATGTGCTTTTATGCTGCAGAGTGCTCCGAGAGTTGGCTCCAAGTGCTTCAATGTTGTTCTCCAGCTTGGCTACCTTCACAGCCGGCTGATAGTTCTGATTCAACACCGTCACCTTACTCTTCACCTCGACCCCAAGGGCCGCGCTCTGTTCTCTGTTCACAACCACTGTCTTGTCCTTTACAGCAACTACGTCACCATTAACCAGAGGTTTTAGCTGTTTGTTGTCCTTGGACAAGACATCCACAGCCTCCCCTTCAGCCTTACTCACGCTGTTCACCTTGGCCTGGTTACCGTCCGAGACGGCGGCATGGTTAGGAGTCATCACAGAGTGAGTCAGTGGCACTTCCCCCTCCGGGCCGTCTTTCCCGTTGATCTGAGGCAGAACTGGAGGAGTCTGGGTGGTGGGAGAGCCCATACCCTCAGGTTTGCCTTGCAGATTCTCTCGGTGCACCGTCTGCCCCTTTCTGCTTTCCTCTGTGCCTGAGCGCCCCGAGCTTAAAGTGTCTGAGCTTTGGACAACAGCTTCAGGAGCCACTTTCTGACTCGCGTCCTGGTCGCCAGTCCCTGCGGCTTTAGTGACAGAGTCTGAGTTCAGAGTAGCTTTGTCAAACGCTGTGCTTTTAGCATGTCCAGGCTTGGTAGTGTCTGACGATGTGCAAGATGTCTGTCGCTGTGAAGAGCTGCAAATCGGCTCCGATGCTGTGTCTTGGACACTACTGGGAGGTTTTGAACCTTCTTGCCCTGAACTGCTAAGATAACCTCCCTTAGACAATGTAGTCCGTTCCTGTCCATCAGTGTCCTGGTTCTGAGAAGCTGAGGGGGGGTGGTTTTCAGGTGAAGATGAACAGCCACCGGTGGGATCTTTGGGTGAGGAGACAGGAGTAGGAGGATGACGAGGAGACGCGATCGTCTCCTCAGCACTTTTAGAAAGTTTGGCCAGACTCTCCTCTGTCACCTCATCTGGCTCACCAGTCGGTGTAGCAGAAGTTTTCTCTTCTGAATTCACTGCTACACCTGCTGTTACTTGGGCCTGGGGTGGAGCGTGGGGCTGAAGTGGTGAATGTGGCCGGGCTGGAGTGCTTGGGTCTAGGGCTGAGACAACTGAATCCTGGGCAGAAAGCTGGAGTGGGGAAGAAAGGGCCTGTTGCTTTTGCTCCAGGGCGTGTTGCTTGACGCGGCGCTCCAGTAGGCTGTCCAGCTTGGAGGTCTTGATCTTTTTCTTGTAGGCGACGCGGGTGAGGAAGCCCTTACTGACATCCACTACGTCGTAGTTGAAGGGTCGCTGTGGGCCCTGGGTGTGCTCCTCTTTCAGGGTGACCTCATCCTCCAGTAACTTGCTCCCTGAAAGATGGATCATAAATTTAGATTTCTGATTCAGTTTCATGTGGGTATCAAAATGAGATGAATCTCCTCGTCTTGAATGTCGCTTCCTTTCAAAGGCAGCAAACCTAGCAAGGAACAGGGAACTCTGTCAGAGCACAAAATCTACCTGGATGTGAACAGCTCAACAGCTCAAGGCTCCTCCACTGAACTCACACAGCTCTACCATTTCAACGTGACTCAACCTCCATATGTAAACCATCCACTTGAAGATGCTTATGGAGATTACATCACTTCGACCACTAAAGCCCATTTTATAAAGACAATTAGAATGAATGAATAAGGACAGAATACACACTAAATCCTTAGTGTAACTGAATGAGCAGTAAGGTTGGCAGGAGACGCCATGCTTTCACCTGGTCCTGAATCTGTAGGGTCCACCTCAATCTTGTCAACCTCCGATAGCTCCTCCATCTCGTCCTTTTCATCTGCCTCTTCTTTCTTCCCCACCTCCATCCTTTCCTCTGACCAGCCCTCTGTGTGGGACTCGGAGATGTCTCCATGTCTCTCCTCGGTGCCATCAGCTTCCCGAGTTTCACCTCCTACAACACTTGGCCGTCTACTCAGGTCCAGCAAAGTAGATTTCTTGCCAAGTTTGGCATCTATGAGAGAGGGTAAAGAGAAATTTAAAGCACTTTTTGGATCAGGTCCATTTCATTTGCACTCCCAACCTGCTGAAAGGCACTGTGGAGTGGAGATTGAGACTTATGTGGTACTTCCTGGCATGTGTAAAAATCACTGGCAAATAGAAACAAGATTCTGATTCTGATGTTGATACAAAGACAATTCTATAACAAGGGGATCTGGTGGATAAAACAGATAAAACCTCTGAATGACATTCAATTCACGAAATCCCGGAATAAAGCAGCCAAATATGACAGGGTATGATCGGTGGAACCCTGTAGAGACGTCAGACAGCTCTCACAGAACGTCAAAGCCACTTCTGAATGAGAGGCTCGATTCATGTCATAGATGACCACACATCGGGTACAATGACATCCTTCAGATTCCTGCTTGAGAGAGTGATTCACTCCCAAGAGCGGCCAAAAGGACTTTGATTAAGAGAAAACCAAATTTCCAGAGATCGAAAACCCCAATTTAGAGTCCTGAGCAGCCCAGAAGCATACCTTCCAGTTCTCTGCGGTAGTTGGCGTTGGTGTTGCCAGGCAGTTTCGGGACAAACCGCTGCACGTGGGTCTTACTGATCCAACTCCAGCCCCCGTAGCCCGTCACACGATACTCCTCTCCTTTCTGCTTCCACACCTTTCCACGGGGAAAAAGGAAAGAGAAAGACGGGGGGGGGGCGAGAGAGATGCAGAGATGGAAACCAGGGAGAATATTGAAGAGCGAATGAGAGAAGATGGAGAGAAGAAAGCGCAGGGAAAGAGAGAGGGGAAAGGTAAAGAGAGATCAGGAGGTTAGAGGTTATTCCCACATTGACTGTTAATTGGTGAGGAAAATGACTCACACCGGAGGCTTGGCCTGCCTCATCAAAGAGCCCTTGATGGGCCACATACACATGCAAGTATGTGCACACACACACCCATACATATTCCGGGGCAAGGAAGTGGCAATTAAACACGTCCTGGTGATCAGACCCAATGGTCGACAGATCCAGCCAGGCTGTGCACAGAATCAACCTTTGACGTGAAAGGAGTTCAGAATTAGTGTGCAAACAGGGCTCAGATGAGGGGGCAGAGTTTGGATGTGTTTTTTGTGTGAAAACTGCTTGACACTACGTGATATAGGGCCTTGGTGAGAGATAATTCCCAAGTCATAATAGCTCCTCCTTCAGCATTTCATCTGGATCCATCTGTAGTGGCGGACCGGCTGACTCCAACCATTCGGCCTTTGTGGTCTTGTGCTGGAGGGCTTGTGACTCAAGCCAGGGCGGAGGTTCAGGCAGAGAGCTTGGGGGTAGGTTAGTCACCATCAATAATATGTCATGTCATATGTCATAAAGGCAGGACATTCTCCGCATGTGTAGCAGAATCCCCTTCAGCCTATGGTAGGGCTAAAAATTACATTTGTATTTGATTTAGATAAAACATAGAGGGGTTGGGGTGGGCGGTAACACCACGGCATCGCGGATAGGTATGAGACAACATTGTACGCACGCCTGGTTTGAGCACTCTATGAAGCTACTTCCTGATCGGTTAGATTGGTTATGTGCACCATGGGTCTAAGAGAGTCCGAGTCCTACCTGGTGTTTGATGGGGAAGGTGTATTTGACCCAGGTGGCTTGCTGCATGGTCTCCTCCTCCTCCAGCTTCTTCTCTCTCTTCCTCACCTTCTCTTTCTCCTCCCGCTCAATGGATGTCATGCGGTGTAACCTAGAAAAATATGTTATATGGTGTGACCTGCAACACCTCAGACTTTCACTTTTCTTCTCTATTGTACATCTACCGCTTTTGTCATCAAAGCTGACACACAGAGATGGTTTGTTCAAGGGTGCTTAACATATTGTGTTCATAATGTTTTGCCATCTCTCTCTCTCTCTCTCACTCTCAGGTCTCGCAGGGGCAGTGGGGTGCAGAGGCATTAGGGGCAGAGGTGGGTGGTACAGGTAGCATACAGTCTTAAGATCATGCCAGACTCCAGGAGGTGGTAATTTGATGTGATCTGCTAATGATCACTGCTACCTCGCCTAGCATCCTGTTTGCCCATTGCACTGAAAGCTTTTCACATTCTTTCAAAAACATAAAAATGTTTTGCAGTTTAATGAAATTAGTGATGGTGGGTTTAAGCAAATCCTGTGCTGGTGTGTGTGGGCGAGAGGCTGAGAATGTTGCCGTTTCACTCTGTGTACCTGGTGTGTCCGAGCACGTCCTTCCACACAGGCAGAAGAGCCACAGGTTTGATGGCACATTCCAGAATGGCGAGAGCCAGGGCGAACTCCCTGGCTTTACTGCACATCTGAACCGCTTTGATCCAATTGGTCCTGCAACAGACACAGACAAAGATCTATAGATTAAGTATTGGCCCCTTTCTTTCATTTGGTTTTTTCCTATTTGGCTTGACATCTCCTCATCATCAGTTCCCTCCACCTTACTCAAATCATTCTTTATGCCAATATTAAGGAGACTTATAGTTTTGTGTTTTATTGGGTGTCAAATTCTGACAGTGGTCTGCTTTTCTGTTGGGCAACACTGAAACTGAACGATGACTTTTCCCTCCAATGGTGCATAAGGTTTGGAATTACCTCCACAGTGTGCCAATCCTAATAAACAGTCGATGTGCTTAGTGTCAGCATCCAATGAACCGATGGCTTTCATGGTTAGAGTGAGCTACAAAGATTTTCCTTAAAACAGAAAATTTCTAAAAATTTCACCCTCCTTTCCATGTGGCAGTGGCACCTCTATAGCATGCACAATACGTGCCAAGGTTTTCTGTATCGCTGCAGCTCGCTATAGTAAACTGGGAATGAGAGACTCTCACACAATGAATGTGGCAGGGGAACATCAACTCCTCTGTCAAAATGAACTGCACTGAAGCAGCTATGCTTACATCAAAATATATAGACCAGCATCACTCACTGGACAGGGAGATTTTTACCAGCTAAAGTTCCATTCAAGTCCCCTTACTTCTCCCAATCACCCGCTCTGGTTCCTACCTATGCGAGGCCCAGTTCGGATGCATGAATGGCGCTGGGACGTTGTTCTCCAGTTGGATGATGGTGAGTCTCAGCGTGGAGATGGTCAGAACTTTAGAACCATGAATGGACCCATTCCATTTGAAGTCCCCCGCTGGGGTCATGCAGAACTTGTGGGAGAGGTGCCGCTTCTTGTCATGGTCCTGATGAGAAGACAGTTGGGGTAGATTTTACATAAGCATGAAACCTCAGGAATCTGCGACTGAAGCCCAGTTTAATCACAAACCATCCTACAATGAGACAACTTTGGACCAGTCCTGCTATTCCAATTCTGACTTGAGAGCTGGAAAACAAGACATCCCTCACAACAGTACCAACAAACACAATGGTCAAATGGAGGGCCAACAGTGGAGAAGGCAACACAAGTATTCTGAGTGCAAAAAAAGCAACAACAACAAAAAAGTGAAAAACAAGAAGACAAAATGAAGTCTTTAGGGATTCCCCAGCCAAATGTAAAATCAGGAAAAATCATTAAAGGGAACCGTCACGACTTTCAACATCATCTCTATATGTATGTTGCAGGGATAAGAACCCATAATACTGAGCGGTTGTCTGTGTGTCTCTGTAACAACACTGAAAAAATGGAACCTTTCTGCAAAGCAAGAGGTTTTCAGAATCCACAGACTGTCCATACAACAACATGTCCATTTACCAGAGATTTAAGTGGTGTTTCAGAGACTCACAGATGACTGCTAAGTATTATTGCTGCTAAAACAGCTTATGTGCAAAGATGATGTTGAAGTATTCTGATAGTTTCTATTTCCTTAGGTATTCATGAATAGCGATGAGTGAAAACAGAACAGAGCAGAACAGAAAGAGGGGTTCTTGCCTCTCGGTGCTGGTGCTTGTTGAGGGCCAGGGTATTGGAGCTGTACTGGTTGTGGTAGACGCGGTACTTGCCCTCCTGGCCCAGCTTAAAGAAGTGGCTGAGAGTTCCTTTCATGATCACCTCTTTGGAGCTGCGCGTGCTGACGCGGGTGACGTCCCCCTGTGCATTCACCACCAGTACCTGCAAGAATAGATAAATAAAATAGTAAATGGTAAAGGGACTTGGAGTTGAATCCATGTGATTGCAGTTACTGATTCAGATGCTCACTTGTACGACTTCTTTGTTGAATCTGCTAACCAGAGCAGGTGATATTACCTATGACTATTCAGTTACAAAGAAAGGAGATGCACCAGCCATCAATCCATCCATCATCAACTGCTTGTCCAAAGACCAGGTCGTGGAGTCATGCTGGAGCCTATTCCAGCGCTCAATGGGCAAAAGGCGGGGAACTACTCTGGACGGGTTGCCATTGTCATTTGTGTAGAGGGAGAAAAGTAGAGGGGCAAGCACACATCTTGAGGGGGTAGTGCTGATGTTGGGGTGCTGGATGTGATTTTACCATTACCTAAAATTACCCTGATGAAAAGAGATTTAGTGCGTTTCATGTTATTCTGCGTTATCTGGCCTTAAATATCATATATCTACCATCTAACTCAAGTAAATTCATGACCAGCAATGATTCCCACCTCCCGGCCCTCCTTGAAGCCCTTATTAGCTTCATGGACAGCAGCAGCCACCTGTTGGCTCTTCATCTGGCTGAGCTTGCTATCGGGATTCCTCAGCCTTGTCACCATGCGCGTGGCTGCAGACCTTTTACTACCAGGCCCTGGTGTCTCACTGTTGGCTGTCTCTTTACAGTCAGCTATGAACAGGAAGAAGCAAAATGAAAAGAGGTCATTTACAGTGTCACTCATTCGCAGTAACATTTGTAATTACATAATCAATAGCTAAAGAGGGAAGCAGTGACCAAACCTCTATGGGATGTCTGACCTGTTTCATCAAAGCTAGCCATGGATGACTGGGAGGACTTGTCAGCCAGATCTGGGGGTTCAGGGTCCCTGGGAAGGACCCCTGTCCCCATACTACTGTTACTGTTCTCTTCACTGAGCTGGAGTGGATGGCTAAGGCTGGGGACTCCCTCTCCACTGGGTGACACCGTGTTGGAAATTGTTTTTTCAGCTACATGGAGACAAATAAAAGGAATATTAATAGTTATTAATTATTGTTGCAAGACATGGTAGTATGGATTACTTTGTACATGTTGTTATATGGGATGTGCTGAGACATCTTTCATGACCCATTTCAGCTCCAACAAGTCTAGACTTTAAAAAAATTTAACCCTTTTTTTCCCGCCCGAATTCCCCGTGTTGCCTATGGCTGGATCGGATGCTTTTGATGCCCCTCTAGAACGTTGACAGGAAGCAGGAAGCCGTAGCATGTGTCTCCTCCAAGTCACATGACGACTAACCCTCGCTATTTGACACATCACGCTCTCGTGGGGAAAGCACAGTGATTGGCTGTCGGAGGAGAATGAACCAAAGTACTTTCCCTTCACTTAACCGCAAGTGCCGGATGACCCAGAGGGGGACACTAGCAAACCTAGAATCCTCTATCCAACCTGACCCTTATATCCATGTGAGGCTTGGCCAATTATGCCCCACTAACTATGGACCTCCAGCCATGGTTGGAAACGGCGCAGCTGAGATTCAAACACCCAACTGCATGACGCAGAGATGCACTGAAGATAGGTGCCTTAACCCCCTACTTCACCGGAAGCCCAAATCTAGGCTTTTCACTCACACGGATAAAATGGACAACAACAGTCTGACCATGTCCTCATGCGGAACATTATAAAGTCCATGCTTTACAACAGAGTTTTATGTCTTTAAGCATGCTCAATAATACAGGTAGGGAAACCACAGAAAGGTTGAAGTCAGTTCATCTGGGTATGAACAGATTCAAACTTTTTTTGTGAACAGCTCATATACAAAGTAATTGGCTGGGCTGTGGCTCCCCCTGGTGTTCATTGGCATGCAGTGCACAAGCGAGGACACGGGTCAATTGGGAGCAATGTGCTGCCTGTCAAGACAGGATTTCAAACCATCAACCACTAATCTAAAATCGTGGAGTCATGGTGGAGCCTATCCCAGTGCTCATTGGCCAACAGGCAGGGGAACAGCATGGATAGGTCACCATTCCATCACAGAGCTTGAGCAGTTAGGGGTTCAGTGTCTTGCTCAAGGACACTTCGACATGCTTTTTCCTGAAGGAACCGGGGACCGAACCAACAATCTTCTGATTACCAGATGACCGCCGTACCTCCTGAGCTATGCCGCCCCTGTCAAAACGAGAGACGGGACTTACACTGAAATGTGAGAGAAAAGACAGATGGTCAAATAAACCTGATGCAAAACCAACCTCAGCCGCAACACAAGATCTGCACAAACACCACAAAGCCAACAACAAAGGGCGAAGCTTTACATTTATATTAAGGGGCGTGACATGCAACAAAGGTCGGCGTGTGGAATTGAACCAGCGACATTGTAGCCATGTGGTATGTGCTGTAATTATGACTTTCAGCTACAGAGGTGCCCTCTTGAGCCAAATTCTTACAGCAATTACAGTCAAATCCAGGGAGATCATCTCAGATTTCTTCTTGTTCTCATCAGGAGACATCCTAATCAACAGTCATCTGACTGAGGTCAGCCATGACAGACGAGCAGCATGAAAAACAGCCATGGAGTTGTGTCTGGGGTGGTGGTGAATGTAACCTCGATCGAGACTCAGTTCCATTCACGCCGATTCACATCAAACCATGCGAGGAGCCAAAGAAAGCATGAGCACTCAAGAGAGCAGATTGGTCAAAAGTGCTTGACACTGAAGCTGAAATCCAAACCAGGATGAAAAACAGTATATTACTGAAGGCAGAAGACAGCCAGTAGCATGATGAGCACCTACGGGGACTAATGGCAGGAGTCAAAAGAAAGGGCGGGAGCGAAATGGTCAAGGGAACCGCCTATTCACAGAAGGCATGGCAGAAACAAACATGTCACAGTTGCCAACCATGTTGCAGATGTGTCCTCTGGCAACACAGCACTGGGTATCTGCTCAAAGCAGCGGCGTTTGGGTCAGTTTCACTATTTCTCCCTCCTGCAGAGGTGTGGACTGAGGGCAATGAAGCTGATCCCAAACAAAGGCTTAAAAAGAGTGACTTCACTCTTAGGGGTCCTGTATACCTTCCATCCCATCAGTGACTTCCATATTTGAATGTCGCTCTTCCCCAGCCTCTCCAACAGAGGATGGGGACTCCCGAGCCTCCGGGACCAGGCCAGAGCCCTCGGTGCCAGGGACGGCTGGTGCTGAGAGTGGGGCAGCTGGAGGTTTAGGTTCTTCTGGGATGCCACTGCCAGTATTGCCCTCCTGACCAGTGGGTTGGGCTTCTCCAGCTACAGGTGAATAGTGGTAATGGTGTAAATATGCTTGAATTGGATTAAATGCTCATCCACGGGCAACTTTTCTGATGATGGCAAATGACAATGTTGTTTATTAATCAGGGATCAGTGAGAATACAATGAACAGTGACGTTTGTTTTTAGGGTAACTGAGAGGCAGCATACTCATGAGTGTCTTAATTTAAATGTAAATGGACTTGTTCTAATATAGGGCTTTTCTAGTCTAATAACCACTTAAAAGGACTTTACAATGAATGTCTCACATTTACCAAGCAACACAGCGGGATACAAACCTGCAAAACCTGACTCCCAGGCCTGCACTCTGACCACTGAGCAGCTCTTCATTTGTTTGTTCTTCCCACAATATTGACACCTATCTAATCCTACAGTCTTGATAAATCCATCCATCCATCCATCCATCCATCATCGACCACTTATCTGAAGTCAGGGCGTAGAGTCATGCTGGAGCCTATCCCAGCCCTCATATGGCATAAGGTGGAAAAACACCCTGGAGAGATCACTGCTCCATCTCAGGGTTTGATCGACATGCTTTCTGCAAGGGCAGGGAATTGAACCACCAATTTTCCAATGACTAGAAGACTGCCTACATCCTGAGCTATGTTATCACTTTCAGAATGAATGTAGTATTCCAGATGACAGAAATACGAGGAATTCTTGTGATTTAAAAAAAATAAAAGTTGATATGACAGCATTTGAAACCATATGGTAGTCCTGATCTTTGTTTCAATGCAGCCATCATACCACATATGATTCTCAAGGATTGTTTTGGGTTTTGTGGCAACAGTATGAAATCCCTTCAGCTTCACCAGACTACTAAAATCAGACAATTGATAAAGGTTTCTTGTGTGACTATGAGAATCGGAATTCAGTTTTCATCAGATTGACTTTTAGAGGATGGGGGACCACTTTTGAACATGTCTCACTTTGAGATGTTTCGGGAGAAATGTGCGTCATAGAGGAACAATATTATGATTATCACCATGAGCAACAAACATGATCATCATAGAGTTAGTTACCTGCAGTTCTGTTCTCCTTGCTTTCCTCCTGTGAAGCAGCCTTATTACCATCCAGGGCCTCCTCTTTTACCTCCTTCCATGGGTCTTTGGCTGTGACCTCCTGCAACACCTCCTCTTTCTTGACATCTCCGTTGACGTCCTTCACCACGTCCACGTCCTCCTTCTCCCTCTCCAGACGTGCCTTCTGAGCCTCCTCGGCAGCGCGTCTCTTCACCTCCTCCAGCTCCTCCTCCTGCTTGGCCCGCAAACGTTCCAGGATCTCCTCTGGAATAGAAGAAAGATGCAAAAAAGGAACAGAAGCAAGGGTTACGGGGGGGACAAAAGACACTTAATAGATTATTGGACACCAGTAGCATAGTTTGTCATGTGAAAAAGAGCCCCCATGGGAATGAGACAAAAGAAAGTTCAGCTCAAATTTCATCCGTCCATCCAGACAGGGATGCATTCTGAGGAAAGCACACCGTGGTTTCTTTCCCCAAACTGGACTGCTGATCGATGGCTCGCTTACCATTGGCGGCAATGAGGAAGCACTTGTTGCTGCCCCGGGCCTTGTTCGTCAGATCCTCTGTGATATCCATGTGAGTGTGTACCTCCTCCCGCATCTCCTCCAGCGTCATGTACAGGTCGCCCTCCCAGTACTCCTTATCCAGGCAGTCGATCAGTTCCGCGAGCTGGACCTGGGTTTTGAAAGGGGTTGGATTCAGAGAGAGCAGGAGAGGGAAGAAGGATGGGGGGAGATTAAAGGAGTGTAAGACAAGGGATTGTTTAAGTAATGATTAAAAAAAAGACCGTTTAAAATCAATACAGCCCAAACACACCGTGGAGAGCTCTCCTTCTAAGTTCTAGGTTTGCCGAAGCTGGGGCAGGAAGGTGATCAGTAACCACCAGACAAAGAGACAAAGCAATCCCTATCTGAGAGAACATCAGGACCTTAAAACATGACTTTAAATAATTGTTCTCTGCTTCCTGGTTCTTAAGAGTCCCACATTCCTGCTTCACAAAGAAGTAAGTGAACCAACACATACCTTGGTGCTGTAGTACCAGATGGCCTTGTCCTCTTGTTCACCATCCTCCTCTCTGTAGGGGTGACAGGGGAGGAGAGAGAGGCAGGAGTCAAGGAGAAACAGCAGGGGGAAGACAGGAGAGCGAGGAAAGATAGAGGGACAGGTTGGAAGGTGTAAGAAACAGAGGTTGATGGAGAAACAAGTGAGTGGAAGAGAGTCAAGTCATTTAATGAGTGCTTAGACCACAAAGAAAAACACGGCTGGTTTCGATTCTGCTTTCACACATAGCATTGATAATAACAAGTTGAAAGACTCTGTGGTTCTTGGTTGGGTTTATCTTCTCTCATTTGCTTCTGAGTCGGCCATAAAACGAGCGACACCACAGCCCGATACAGAATCCACTAGTGGGGATGCCTGAAACGCGTCACGGTGCTTCACAACAACAGTAGGAACATTTGCATTTGCACTTATTTCAGCCTTGTTCTGAAATATAATGGAACAGGACTGCAGGATAAGCACCAGCCAAACAGACAACCTCTCATTTACATGACACGTGTCTCTCTCGGCCCTGCCTCTCATGTCTGTCTCTCAACTGTCCCATCAGATAAAGGCCGAAAATGCCAAGAAAAAAGTCAGAAAGGTGGACATGGAGTTAGATGAGGCTCAGGGATTAAGGCCAGATGACCTTCCTGAGACCCTGCTGAGGGATTGAACTTGCACCACCTGACTTCAATGAATGATCTTTATTTATGTTGCACCATTTACAGCAGAGCCATCCCTGAGACACCAAACACAAACACACCAAAACAGACAATGTTGTCAAAGCAACAGGCCAATGTCACATGAGGACATAGGCCCCAGAAGAAGAATCCAACTAAAATGGATGGCGTCTCCCTAGCCCCGGATTTCTTGATCCGACTGACTTCACGCTTGGCGGGTGTGCCTGGACGGTTGTGCTTGTTATCTAGCTAGGCTTGTGCTAGGCTAGCCCATAACATCAGCCCCATGTGGCACGTGTGGTGTGCACCTGCATCCTGCACGCTGTATCTTGTGTGGTGTCGGCGTTTGTGTGTTGTGTTCAGAGCGGGGCTGTTGTCTTGCTGGCCTATGTTCTGTGTGAGACCCACAGCTGAGGCTGTGGGCATGTTCCCACGTTGTCTCGGGGTCAAACCCAGATCTGGTCTGTTTGGAAGTGAAGCGCAAACCACCAGCCGGTTCGCTGTGTGGATTTTTTTTCTTTTATTTTACTCAAGGGATCTGAAGTAAAGGAAAGATGGAGCATGAGCTGGACCGGAGAGTCGGAGCTGCTGGGGCAGTATTGTTGTGATGAAAAGAGAGCTGAGCCAGAGGGAAAAGATTTTGACCCGCCGGTCAACCTTCATTCCTACTCTCATCTATGGCCATTAAGGTTGGATCATGACCAAAAGAACAAGATCCCAGATACAAGTGTCCCTAATGGGTTTTCTCAGGAGGATGTCGGGTGTGCCCCTTAGAGACAGGGTGAGAAGTTCAGGGAGGTTTAGGGTCCCCTGCTAGAACTGATACCCCCATGACCTGATTTCAGATAAACAGTTGATGATAGATGGAGAAAAGAATCAACCAAGTGACTTTGGTTTGAAAATGCAGATACATATACTTTCTAAATGCCCCGATTCAAGACGCTGATACAGGGCAAAGAGTTACTCTCCCATGGCATAAATTGCCCCTTTAAAAATAGATCTATGCAGGCCATGGGGTGAAGAATACAGTCTAGCATCCACCAAAATAAGAAATACTTCTGACCTGGGACAGCTGGAAACTGTGGTAGCAACACAATGGAAGATCTGACAGCTTTTGGCCCAGCACGGGCCATGCCAGAGACCGGGAGGCCCGTGTCCAAGTTACAATAGTGTCCATTCAGCATCCTCCTAGGGCTTTACTGCATGCTCATGACCTCACACACACACACCATCTACGTGTTGTCCCTGCACATACACCCAGCAGCACAAACCGACTTGCCATGCATGTTGCTCATACACACGAGAATGAGCATACTCACTAATATACAAAGAGTCTCTGAGGGGACAGTGAAGATCTATTGGATGGCACCTGCACAGAGCCACCTTGATAGGTGGGAAGCAGCACAGGAGGAATCCTACTGCTGAAAAAGTCCAGGGCTGGGGCCTTCTTAAAATCTCACTTTTTCAGGTGATCCACCCTACTGCTGATGTAGTACCCACACCATCTGAGGCTACTTGAAAGCTGGGTCACATGCTGCAGCACAGCTGACCACCAAGCATTGTGTTTTAGAGTTGTTGCATCAGATTTTTAAGTTGTGCAGATATATTTCTGGTACGTAGATCTGTCCTTATCGGAAATGAACGTCGTGTGGTGTCCACATGTTCAAATCTAATACCTGACAAATATGTCTTGACGCATCCATGCTCAATAATCCCAATAAAACCCCAAAACACACCCCCCCGGCACAAACAGAGTAACGTAGTGTACGCTGTTAAATGCCAGGAGGACTGCAGTGACTTGTACATCGGGGAGACCAAACAGACACTAGCTAAGAGGATGGAACAACACAGGACGTCTTACAATGCCGTGATTGCAAACATTCCCCCATCCTCTGTAAATAGTACTCTTTACCACTGAATGTGCAGTCAATGACCAACTCGCATATGAACCCAGCCTGTTGCTGTGGTATCGATGTACTGATTATAAAGGGTGGGAATGCTTCAGACTGAAGATGTCACTTGTTTGAGTGATGAAATGCTTCTGAGTCAACTTCTGATCCAGTTGAGCTGATTCACCTCTTTTTGTGACCTGACAAATAGGCTAGTCTGTGGCTAGACACGCTGACTGCATGATGCTGATCTGGTACATAGGACCAGAGGTCCATTTTTACGTGTCATGATTAGTCCCCACATCATGAGGGTGGACACGGACTTAGATGAAGGTTAGTGGATTAAAGCTGGATGCCCTTCATGATGCCCCACGGTGGGTTCAAACGCACTGCCTCCGGCACATCAATTCCCTAAGCACAAGCTCTGCCACTGAGCTATGGTAGCCCCCTGGTC
>OMLC01105149.1:0-10926 GCA_900302585.1 Regalecus glesne
GACTGATTTGGAGAAGAAAAAAATGAATGAAGAGTTGCAATAGTGTCAATTCAAAGTAGGAATGATGACAAAAAGAAGCTTTATTAATTTGTCATTATACATACATTCAACAAAATGTGTTCTCTGCATTTAACTCATCCCATCATATAAGAGCAGTGAGTAGCCACAGCACTGGATAGCAGTAGGAGGTTCAGTGTCTTGCTGAAGGGGATCTTGACACATTTTCTAAAGTCCCCAGGGATCAAAACACCAAGCCTCTGATTAACAGATGACCATCCCATCTGAGCTATGCTGCCCCAACTAGTGATATTTAACAAAATATAATAAACAACAATAAAAAATACACACTGAGAATAAAATCAAGGATACGTTTTGAATAAAGTTATTCAATGAACCAGGAAAATGTAAAATGACTGCCAAAAAATGATCAAAGGGTTGAAGAGAGCAGTATGAATAAACATGAAGGACTGTAACAAAATGTTTGATATTTTAAGAATCTGACTGTCCTCAAGATTACTGCTCAAGCCTTTGCCGCAAGGAAATCAACTTTGGAAATAAAGATTTCCCTCAAATGCCTCACAGAAAATGTGAATTGTTAAGTGGATCAGAAGTTTATTCAGAAATGTTACTTCACTCCAACAGGTGACATCTTCAGTCTGAGCTGACTGCAGCATCCCCACCCTTATGAACAATACAGATGCATACCACACAACAAAAGGCTGGTTTATTGCTCTTGCATCAGCTCACACTGATGATGTCATCTGTTTGAGTGACAAATGTTCCTGAATAAACCTCTGATCCAGTTGAACCATTCACCTTATCTGTGATTCCCTTACTTTGTCTATTGCATATGCATCAAGACAGCTTCTACAGACCGTTACCAGAGTTGGCTCTAGAGAGTATAGCATAGCTTCAACCTAGCAAACTATTTTGGCCTTGTGGCTGAAGTTTAGCTTGCCACATTTCTATCCATCCATTGTCAACCACTTATCCAAAATCGGGAAGCAGGGAACTGGACCCTATCCCAGCGCTCACAGGGTAGAGCAGTTAAGCGCACAGTGTCTTGCTCAAGGGCACTAAAAACACACTTTCCGGCAGAAGACTGCTCTACCCACTGAGCTTTGCCACCACCCCTGTTACTACAGGTCTCTGGGAAGTATGCATGTAGTCAAGCTTCATTCATGTGAAGTGACGGGTAGCTTTGCTCACTACTGTCCAAGTAGCTTGCCCCACATTAAGATTTGTATCAAGCTGCATGTACAGCTCAAAGTTTAAAACATGAGTATATTTCCTAGTTTTGTAAATACATGCTATGCCATACCATCCTGTTGTTAATTTGGGGGCCTAGCCACAATGATAACACTTGGCCAAGCTATTCATGGCCTACGATCAGTTTCTCACACAATGTATCACTTTAGCATTTTGTTGTTTCATTGTGTCAAAATCTTCAGACCCAGTTTTTTAGTTGTGCTCTAGGGGAAAATATATTTTTTAATTGCATCAAATATCAGCTCAACTATCTGTAATAGCAAAAAACCAACAGAATGGACAACAACAATCAACAACACTAAAACGTCCATATTTGTTCAAAATAAATGAGAATCTTACTTATAGGGACAATATTTGTATCTTACTTTTACTTGATATTAAAATGCAGGAGTGACATTCTTTTCAAAGTGAATGAGTGAAGACGGACGGAGAAAAGGAAAAGAAAAAAAAAGACAATCAGTGGACTTAGAACCCTCTCTTGATATTTTACTTAATCCCTTCTGGTTTTACTTATTTCAAACTTCTCCATAATTACAAGGCAGCAATATTAATCTTTTAATGGATGAAATCCAATTTTCTTTTTCAGGAAAATGTCACTGAAATACATATAACCTGAAAGAATACAGGCCACTTGTTTCAGAACCAGGGCAATGCTTTCTTCATGATGCACACTGTTATGTATGTGTTGAGCGTATTGTCTTTGCCTGGCCGCTTTATTGAAGAAGAAAATCATCAAACAATAAGAGCTTTAATTGTTTTAAGCACATCCAAATACAACTCTGGCACCGTGTGCACTAAATGTAGCAGCAGAAGTGGCAAAACCACCAAGGAGAGAGCCGGAGTCTGAGGTTAATGGTTTGATGTTGTCGTTTTCTCTGGAAAGGTTGAAAACAGACGGTGATCAACTGCACATTCAGTGACAATGGGCACCATTCACAGGGGGTTGGGGAATATTTGCAATCACTGCATTGTAAGACGCCGATAGGTGTACTCTCAGGCCACCGCCCCTATTCAGCGAGGGTCGTTCCCTCTTCACGTAGATGGCCTCCTTCACCCCCCTCTCAAACCAGCGTTCCTCCCTATCAAGGATGTGAACATCATCATCTTGAATGAGTGGCCACTCGCCTGTAGGTGGGTGTAGACCGCAGAGTCCTGACCCGACGTGTTGGCTCTCCTATGCTGCGCCATCCTTTTAGCCAGCGTCTGTTTGGTCAGAGGAACAGCGTTCCACAAAGATCTTTGAATGGCTGAATGTGTTCTTCCTTGTACTTTCAGGTGAATGTTAATTCAGATATGTTTAGCACATAGCAATAAGCTACTTACAAAAACGAGTGAACATTGCTTTGAGTAAAATCTGTTTTTATGTGTTACCGACCTGGTGTAGCCACATGGGGGGAGTGGACACGGACCTAGATGGAGTGTGGGGGAGTAAGACCAGATGCCCCATGTGGGGATTGAACCCACAACACCTGGCTTGTCATTCCCTGACATGTGTGCTCTATTACCAAGCTAGCACAACGCCCTTCATATTGTCCTAAATGTGAAACTGAATTCATTCATATTGTCTTTTCTCAAGTCTGTTATTTTAGATTCTAGAGCAATTTAACCCCATCAGCTTTTTCACCAGTCTTTGGTATAAATTGCTCTATAATGTATTGTGAGCCATGATATATTAGATACAGTAGCTCACCCGAGTGTGTTTTTTAAAAAGTTTTAAGGTGAACAGGACATCAAAGTGCATATATGACCTCGTGTACTTCACGGCCCAGAGTCCAAGGATTCCTTGAATTCTAGGGTGGCTTTACAATCACACAGGGCTATGAAACACTTGTGGAAGCCACTTAGAGTGAAAATGTCCCCAAAGGGGACATTCCATTCAGTGTCAACACGTTTCTGGAAACCTCCGTCCCAAAGCATCGGGCTCCATAAAGCTGCTCTTTTTCAGCATGTTTTCAAGATGTCTCTCCTTGAAATCAAATTTGTGTAACAAGTTTCAGAACTTGAAAGACGACAATAATAAGATAGACTGCTTTATGATGTATAGGCCCAATTAAGCTGTCACCTCTGATTGAGTGTCGGGATGCTTCTGTCAGAAATGCCCTGCCCGTGCTCATGCACTTGACTATAGATGTCAGGGGCCTCTGGTAAACCACATATCTGAAAGCCGAGCTGAAGTGAGTTATGAGGAAACGCTGTTATTACCTGATGGTGAGGTTGTGTTGGCTGTTGATGTATTGGCAGTGACGGATGCTAGAGTTGTGTTCGATTGTGAAGTTGGGTTTCCTGCTGGAAGAGCAACTTTAACCCAATTAGGCTTTATTTGCTTTATATTGACCCCATTCAGAACTACTGCTGCTCCCTGCGTAGGTCACATGCTCCAGGAAGTCTATTTGATAGCCTTTTCCTTCTGGACATGCTTTTATAATGGAGCTGCCAAACAACTCGCCCTCTCTTAATATGTTAAGTACATACAGAGACACACAAAATACCTGACTTGTGTTTGCACTCATCTAAATCCATCAGTCATCAACTGCTTATCCAGTGTCGGGTCACAGAGGTAGCAGATTTCAGCTGGAAACTCCAAGCTTTCCTTTCCCTTGCAACATCCACTAGCTCTGATTGGTGGACCTCAAGGAGTTCCCAGGTCAGTGTGAAGATATAATCCCTCCATCTGGTCCCAAGGCAGTTTTCCAGAAGCGCTTTGGTGCTGACCTAAAGTCCTTCTCCATGACTTCCCCAAACTCCTCCCACACTCGCTGCTTTGCCTCTTTCACTACTGAGGCTGCCGTCCTTCTGGCCTGTTTGTACCTTGTAACTGTCTCTGAAGTCTCCCGGGATAATTTATCCCGGAAGGCCTCCTTCTTCAGTCAGACAGCTTCCCTAACTGCTGGTGTCCACCAGGGTGTTTGTGGGTTACCACCCCTCGAGGCACCTATGACCTTGAGACCACAGTTCACAGTTGCAGGTTCAGTAATGGAAGCTTTGAACATAGCCCACTCTGGTTCAGTGTCCCCTACCTCTATAGGGATGCCAGTAAAGCTCTACTGTAGGTGGAAGTTGAAGGTCTTCTTGACAGAGTCCTCCTCCTTCAAATCAGGGAGGCCGTTCTTCCCAATCACACCCCTCCAAGTGTCTCCATCATTACCCACATGTGCATTGAAGTCTCCCAGTAAAATGATAGAATCCCCTACAGGAGCTCCATTCAGGACTCCATCCAGGGTCTCCAAAAAGGTTGAATACTCTGAAGTACTGTTTGGTGCATAGGCACATACATAGGGAGGCGACACTCTACCCACTGAAATAGGCTGTCTCAGCTATGCCGTAAGCGGACCTGTTACACATCCAGGCATCATCCCCAGGCCAGATTAGGGGCTAACATTTCTAAATGTATTACTCAAACCCAATACTCTGAATTAGCATCAGTTTTACCCCCGTCCTCAGTGTGTGGAGCCTATTTGAGGCTGAGTTTTCCTCTTCAGAGATGGATCACAATGCTTCAACTCTTTAAACTGTCAAGTCATGCCAATCCTATTTGTATAGCCCACTATCATCAAGGAACATCCATCCATCCATCATCAACCGCTCATCCGAAATCAGGTCGTGGGGAACTGGAGCCTATCTCCGTTCTCATTGGCTGAAAGGCGGGGTACACCCTGTATAGGTCACCAGTCCATCACAGGGCAGAGCAGTTAGGGGAACAGGATTTAAATACCCCGGTACCTCAGGGCTAATTCCCATCATAGGAGGAATCCTGACAGGTGGATGGATGGATGAAGAACCTGTGAAACTGTAATATCTGAGAAGAGAAGTCACAGAGAGGAACAGCAGTGAACCACATCACACTGGGGCAGAAATATGTCGGATGGCCGATTAATGGAGCAACTTTATGGAATCCTTATGGCTGCCGTTCTCCAACGAGGGACTATTTCAAAACAACCAGGATGTGACGGTCTGTCGCCATAGCAACGCCCTCTGTGCCGGTACAACCGAAGGCTTCTAGATGAAGCCTTCGAAGACGCCTCGGTCCAGCAGGAAAGTGTGGAAATATGTGAATGAGTTGACTGAGCGTATCAGCACCGAAGACGCCGTAATGGGGACTTGTAAAGGCATTGTTGTTCTTAACATTCCTATTCCACTCCTACGGCGGTTTTGTCACGGCTGCTACTCTACCTGTCACTGTGCCTGTGGTGTCCCTCTTTTGTTGCCACACCTAGTTTTCCATTAGGGTGCTAGCTAGCTTCCACTGACTCGGTCCTGACGCCCTCTGTTAAGGCAGGGATGTGACGCGGCTAAAACAACTGCAGCTGTGTTACACATGCTAGTGATGCCGTTTGGTTCGGTTTCATGTGTGCCAGAATTCAACAGCATCCAGCCAGATGTTGGTGAACCAATCAAAGCCGGTTTGTTCTCGTCGATAATTCATTACATCCTCATGGCCAGCATGGCTCAGTGGGTAGAGCAGTCACATGGTGATCGGAGGGTTGCAGGTTCGATCCCAGTAGCTGCAGAGGAGTGTGGCGAAGTGTCCTGGAGCAAAACACTGTTCCCCCTAACTGCCTTGCCCTGGGATGGACTGGCCATCTGTCCAGGGCGTTTCACTTCCTTTCACCCAGTGAGCACTGAGTTGAGCCCCGTCCTCCATGGAAGATGCTGAGCACATTTCTCATCAAGGCTATGAAAGAATTCCTTGTGATGTGGCCTCAACCTTGACCTTGTTACCCGTTACAGTAGCACACACAACGTGTCCCCCTCACTTGTGGGGACCCTCAATGACTATATTCATCCATGGCCCTTCAGTCGAGCCACAGCCACTACAACACAACATCAGATGTGGACCGTCTGGTGGGGGGGGTTAGGGTTAGGTATTATAATTATAATAATTCAGGAGGTAGGGCGGTTATCCGGTAATGGGAAGATTTCTGGTTCCCTCCCCAGATCCTCCGAAAAGTGTATTGAAGTGTCCTTGAGCAAGACGCTGAACCCCTAACTGCTCAGGACAACAGGGGAATATGAACCTGCTGGTCAAATCTGGTATATTTAGATAGTGAACATGATTTAATATGGCCCTGTCCCTTTAAAGGTGATTATTATTATAATGCCATGGCTAAAATCAACCTCCCCTTAACCTGAACCTAATCCCAATCTCCAAATTTAGCCCTAAATCCAAACCGTAACCTGACAATAGACACCTTGGCTCATCTGGACCCATAGAATGTCCCCACAAGGTTGGTGGGTTTAGGCTTTCTGTCCTGACATTTGATCCCCACGGAAATACAAACACAACTGGCCCTCAGTAAAACTATGAACACACCGCCAAAATGATACGGTTTTATACTCCGCCCTCAGCGATCCGCCATCAGTATTTACCAGGAGTCTCCGTGTCTGTTAGGGGACGGCCACGAACACAATGGCCTACCTGCCCGCATTCACGCTGTTCACCTCATGACTCAAACCCCATGTCAAAACAGCCAACGGACACAATGCAGGGCTGAGCACGTATTAGCAGCAGCCGTTTTATTTGGCAGAACCTGTCGTTCCTCCTTAGCTGCCGGCCATCAGTGACGGGCAGGTTTGCAATTTGCTCCATGACGTGCCAGAACGTGAACTAACAAAAGGCTAAAAATAGGTCGGTGATACATTCGCTCATGGACGCCACGTCACTTAGTATCCTGATGCGGGACTGTTCTGTTACACAAGTGTCGGGTTGAGCATCACAAGGTATTCACGTTGGATGGGTCACCCTGTGACGCTCCAGGCGGAGCTGTATATTTTGGGGACGAGCCAGCTATATCAAACGGCATTCCTGAATTTAAATCCAGACTCGACCCGCCAGGCCAACACACAATACCAGTATGGGAAGTCAGGCAGCTTATTCAGTCTTGTGAAAGTCCCTCGGGGTAATTCCGTCAGTTTCTCATCGACCTTATCTGTGCGGCCTGCGTTCGCCGCCATCTCTTCCAGAGCTCAAGTCTCGTTTTGTCTTCTTTCCCGTCTCAGTGAAGCCGCCGCTCACTCGCTCGCTCACCGGCTGACTTGTCTTTGGCGACTACCCGGTCACAACCAGTGTGTCTCGACTGGTGCTGTATGCATGCTCAATTGTGGAGGTGGAGAAGAAGAAGCTTCATCCGTCCCTCATTGTGCACATGTACAACGAAATGTGTCCTCTGCATCCAACCCATCTGTTGGACCGGAGCAGTGAGCAGCTGCAGGGCCCGGGGACCAGCGGCTCCTCTCTTTCCCACTGCCTCGCTCAGGGTTACTGGGATTTGAACTGATTCAACTTTTCTGGTTTTTTTGGGGTCTCAAGTGGTAATTTAAGGTATTCCTACGATCCAACATCTTCATAAATATCATTTGTACACCTTTGACGCTCGATGTGAGATAGTTTTACATCACCATTAATACTAGAACCCCTCCAGACCCTGTAAACACACAGAAGTCCTCCCAGTAGGGTCTTTAGCTTCAGGAGACTTTTCTAGAAAAAGTTCCTGTGCACATTGAAGCAGGATGACCGGACCACATGCTGAAAAGTGGGGTTTCTCTGAGGTCTGCCTTCGATGGCGTCGGTCTGTTTCTTACTGATCAGGTGGCTTTTCAGCCGGTGAGTCAGACTGGTGTGACATCCGAGAACCGGGGCATTCTACCCATACTTTACTCGATCCGTCATCAGGTTCTCCTCATAAAGCGTGTGTGGGAGACAGAGGGTAGGCCAGGCTCGAGGTGAAGAAATCAGGAGGTATGTGCATTGAGCGAGACATGAGATGAAGGTAAAATGTTCATTTCACTCATTTATCCCCACTGCTTCTGCACCGTGACAACGTGACACTAAGTCCTGCAGTTGTCTCAGACTGGTGAATACAGACATTCAGTCCCTGAAATCCTCACTGTGTGGGGGGGTAATATGTGTATAAATGAATCAGGAGAATCACATCCACATTTTTTGTGGGTTTTTTTTCCAGCTCCACTTTTGATCTAGTAACCACAGGGCAGTTAATTGATGTTTTATCACTGAAGATGTTGTATCACTGCTCCTATACAATGGGATGGGTTAAAATGCAGAGAAATCCACATTTCCCCTTGTGGGACTGATAAGGGAATCCTTATTATACATTATTATTCATTGTTGAAAATTAAAAAAGGAGAGTGATGGTGGAACACATTGTGATGCTGCCGCCATGTTGGCCAGGAATGTCTACAATGGCTCTTTGACCAATGATGTTCCTTCCCCTTGGCCTGGTTTTTGTGGGGTTGAGGTCAGCCTCATCCATGAACATAAACTCATGTGGATTACACTAGTGTCCATTTCCAGGACTCTGAAAACATAGAAGAAGAAAAGACAGTCCAGTACAGCCAGTCTCATACTTACATCCATATATATATATATGTGTGTGTATTTAGTGGCCTAGGAGTCATCAGAGGACTTTACCAGCCTGCCCTTTGGATAAGGTAGGTTTCTTTTTTGCCTCCGCACTGAGTTATAATCCTCCTGACAGACATCTTGTCTGGGGTCATCCCTTGCAGATACTGCATTCTGTCTCGCTATGTTGAAACTGCTGAATACTGAGAAGGCCCAAGCTACACCCTGATAGCTGCCCTCGCCTCGGGGTAACAGGTGTCTCCAGACTGACGAGCATCCTGCTCAACTCCTTTGTAGAAAGAGGCACAGCATTCTGAAGTGGAACCCCCACCCACTCTTACTCCTCCCTCAACCCTGTGTGATGATACGTAGCTGACAGCGTCCAGTGACAGCCTGGTACGGTTACAGAAAATCCCCCTGCGAGAGGCAGCCGTTGACCCTTTGCAAACTTGCAGAACGGCATTCTTTGACAATAACAGTAAAAGGATGAACGTGAAGTTCTGAAATACCAATAGAGTTCTGAAATGCTAATGACGTGGGAATCTGTAGGAGGGCTTGTACTGTCTCTGGTACTTAAACCAGAGGATTGAAATGCTGTTTATTTCACAGTTTATTAAGAAAAACGTGGATCAGTTTGGAGTGTCAACCCTACTTCATAAAGAGCAAATCTCACCAGTTAGAAACCAACATTTCTCAGTGCTTCACAATATCAGTCAATTCAGTCGTTTTCATAAGTTATCTTTTTTTTTTTACAAGTCCAATGGCTTTTCGAGAGTTGTTCCTTATCCAATGTGAGGGTCTGAAGATATGATGTTGTGTTGTTGTGAATCACATCGAAGCAACTTTTACGTTTGTGGTATTGGGCCATACAAATAAAATAGACTTAATTAGAAATGAACGTGAGATGACTGATTGAATTAATAGAATCTATGGACAGAAATGAAATTGTGATATTGGGCCATACAAATGAAATCGACTTGATAATTAGAAGCGAGTGTGATTTTCCTGCAAGTTATTGATAATCAAAGTGAGCCGTGAGACTCCTGTAGAACCAGTAGGGGGAGCAGTTGTCATTGTAAAAGGAGCAGAGAGGAGATGAGATACAGCGATTAGACAGGCAGTCCTTGGAATCAAGCTGACGATCCTGTGACTACTGGCTCACTGGTGTGTTTGTCACATACTAGCTTGGATTTGGTGAACCAGGATCATCATGAGCTATCGTTTATTTCTCCATCGGTCTCTCCTGACGTGAGATGCGTGTCGTAGCTATTCCATCAGAAGGTTGGTTGCAAGTTCGATTCCCGGTCCTGCATACGGCATGTCGAGGTGTCCTTGAGCAAGACACTTAACCCCTAACTGCTCTCTGAGCGCCATATGTTGGCAGCTCACTGCTCCTATACAATAGGTTGGGTCAAAAATGCAGAGAAATCCAAATTTCCCCTTGCGGGACTGATAAGGGAATCCTTTCTTTCTTTCTTTCTAAGAACACAACTCCGGAAAGGGTATCTCAGTGGTTGTTTCAGTCTGGCATCGCTAGGGGGCGATATCGCGTGTGTTTCTTATTCCGGCGGATGTCCGTTTTACTTAGGCTTACGTCGGAGCTACCGGTGAGTGATCCGACATGTCCAGCAAAATCGTTGAATTTTGTGTTGGCAAGAGTCAAGAATCGAGCGCTAGGTAGAGTCTAAAGGTGAAGACACACCGCAAGACTGGATTTTATCTAGTTGGAAACTCCACAAGCTCCGTTTTGTGTCACGACTAGTCCCCACGTCGTGGGGGTGGACATGGACTTAATGGCGTTTCGGGGAGTTACAGTCACGTTTGCTCAGAACATTTCATTGACGGTCAGAAGCAAACTAATCAATATTTATTTGTTATCTCCATAATTTTGCAAGTATTTGTTAGGATTTCATCCAATGTTAAGAGTGTCGACTAAATTTGAACTGGTAAGACGACTCAAGGCCTATAAAGTATTTGGAGCTGAAGCTAGGGTGGCTTTGAATGCTTGTCTTGTGCTACGCCCCATGATGGTCTAACAGCAGCACAAAGATTAGAATAGTTTTTTTCTTTTGGCTGCTCAGTATAGTCCCTGTTGAACTCAACCTGCGGTGAAGTAATAATGTGCTTCTAAGGAGCTGAAGTTCTTCATTGTCTGTTTGAGGCCTACACCTAAAACACATTTAGGAAGTTGCAAGATGTCTACTGTATAACCTATAACCATTTACATTTAGGCAAAGCCAGGCCGGGCCTGATCGGCCTAGTCCACCTTGCAGTCTCAAGAATGCACTGGATATCCAGAG
>OMLC01105149.1:10946-22748 GCA_900302585.1 Regalecus glesne
GATCTTTGCAAGCATAAAGAGCTGGTCTGTTGTTCCACGACCAGGACAGAATCCACATTGTTCCTCCTCAATCTGTGGTGCACTATTGGCCGGACCCTCCTTTCCAGCACCTTAGAGTAGACCTTTCCAGGGAGGCTGAGTAATGTGATGCCTCTGTAATTACCACACACTCTCTGATCCCCTTTTTTGAACACTGGGACCACCACCCCTGTCTGCCACTCTTTAGGCACTGTCCCAGAATTCCAGGCAATGTTGAAGAGACGTGTCATCCATGACAGTCCCTCAACACCCAAAGCCTTCAGCATTTCTGGACGGATCACATCAATCCCTGGGGCTTTGCCACTGTGGAGTTTTTTGACTACCTCAGTGACCTCCTCCAGGGAAATTGATGTTGATCCTTCATCATCCCCCAGCTCTGTCTCTATCCTAGAGGGTGGGTTAGTTGGGTTCAGGAGTTCCTCAAAGTGTTCCTTCCATCGTCCTATTACCTCCTCAGTTGAGCTCAACAGCGTCCCATCCTTACTATAAACAGCTTGGACAGTGCCCCGTTTTCCCTCCTGAGGTGCCAGACAGTTTTCCAGAAGCGCTTTGGTGCTGACCTAAAGTCCTTCTCCATGGCTTCCCCAAACTCCTCCCACACTCACTGCTTTGCCTCTTTCACTACTGAGGCTGCCGTCCTTCGGGCCTGTTTGTACCTTGCAACTGTCTCTGGAGTCTCCCGGGATAATTTATCCCGGAAGGCCTCCTTCTTCAGTCGGACAGCTTCCCTAACTGCTGGTGTCCACCAGGGTGTTCGTGGGTTACCACCCCTTGAGGCACCTATGACCTTGAGACCACTGCTCACAGTTGCAGCTTCAGGGTAAACCAGTTTTTCTAAATTGTTTTCTTTGCAGAGGAAAACCCTGCAAATACCATTTTAAACTGAATTTGCTTTAGGTGGATATCGGAATTTTCATTAAAGAGACAAAAAGCAGGATTGGGAATGTAAAAAATATCAATTATATCTGCTAATTGTGAGTTTACACGACTCAAAAACTGAGAGATACCTGGACAATCCCAAAACATATGTAAGAATGTTCCTGGTGTAGTAATGCTGCATATATGACAGTTGTTATTTACTTGCAGTTTCATGAGAAATCTTTTATGGGGTGTGATGTATATGCTCTGTGTATGGTTTTGAAGTGAATAAGTTGGTGAGCTACGTTTTTAGAAGTCACAGTTAAATTGTCCCATATTCTCACCCTATCATAAGAAATATTCATATTCCCAATCTCCCTGTTCCATATGGATTCAATTGGTGAAGCCTTGGCCCTGTGCGTATCAGTGAACTATGCATTAAAGAGACTGGGGATCTACCCAATAATGGTGCAATCCATTGTATCATGGGATGTGGGGGTAGAGGAGAATTCCAGGGAACTCCATATGTTTTTAAGGCAAATCTTAGTTGAAAGTAAACAAAATAAGAGGATGTAGAAAGAGAAAGTCGTGTTCTTAAATCTAGTATGGAACAAAGACCTTGAGTGTCATATATATAAAATCACCCAATGTATTCACTCCAAGTGCTTATGGTTGGTAAAATGGCTTTTTATCATATGATAACCTCAGGTTATGCCATAGTGGTGTGTTCTGACAGAATTTAGAAGGGACGCCCATCCAGCGTTCTGCTTTCTTCCTTACCTGTATAGAGTGTGCAATAATAGGCCCAAATTTATTTTTTATCTTTCTGTTTGATACACCAGAATATAGAATATATTGCAGCTTGTGTGGTAGTATTTTAGCAGATTCAATCAACTTCCATGCAGTGGTAGACTCCGGGTCAACCCATGTTCCGATAGCTCTGATCTGAAAAGACCAGTAGTAAAGGTCAAAGTTTGGTACTGCCAAACCCTCTAGCAGTTTGGGTCGCTGCAGTGTAGTCAGACGAATTCTAGACAGTCTCTCTTCCCAAATAAAACTGAGGATCATGGTGTGGATATCTTTGAAAATAATTTGGAGGGGACAGGGTGGTAACCTAAAGAATAGGAAATTGAGACAGGGCAATATGTTCATTTTAACTATTAATTATATATCTGATCTTATTTTACTTAGCATCGTGTTGAAATTGTCTTTGTTACTTTTATGTATATTTTTAGATATTGTAACGCCCAGATAGGTAAATGAATTTCTGGTCTGAATATAGGGGGCAATAGGAGCATTTGTGCGTATACTATTTAGATGCATAAGTGCAGACGTAGTCCAATTAATTTTGTAGCCTGACAGGCTGCTGAAATAATAAAATTCCTGAATGACAGGGGGGATAGAGGTGTCAAAGTTATCCAGGAAAAAAAATGTCATCCGCATATAGAGATATAATATGATTATAATGACCAATTTTCATGGGGGAAGCCGTAGACTGCCTGATGGCTTGAGCTAAAGGTTCCTGAGAAAGGCAAGACACCCCTGTCTTGTGCCACACTGTAGGGTAAAAGGAGATGAGATTATGCCCCCTGTTAGAATACTTGCCAAAGGTGAGTGGTAAAGTGCCTTGATCATTGCTATAAAATTATGTTTGAAGCCAAAATGTCGTAATACTGCCCACATGTATTTCCACTCTATCCTATCAAAGGTTTTCTCAGCGTCAAGTGAGAACACTGCCCAAGGAGTTGGGTATGTCTCTGCCATATCTATAATGTGTAGCAGCCTTGTCATGTTATCAGATGCATAGTGTCCCTTGATGAAACCTGTTTGGTCCTCATTGACTGGAGATTGAATATTTTTTTCTAGGCGCAGTGCAAGTACTTTGGCATATATCTTAAGATCACTTGTAAGTGGGGATACTGGTCTAAAACGAGCATTCAAATGGATCCTTTTTGAACAGTAACTTGACTAGTGCTATTTTTTTTATATCCTTGGAAGGTTCCACTCTTGATCGCAAAATGAATTTAATCAAGAATGAGTATGCCCACCATGTCCGAAAGTTCTACATAGAGCTCAGGTGGAAGACTATCCAAGCTTGGTGATTTGCCTTTATTGAGACATTTCAAAGCTCTATATACCTCATCCAACTCTAACCCAGCTTCCAGATCATTTTGGTCTGTTTGTTCAAAGTCAGGGAAGTTCAAATTTGTCAAGAAAATGTTTACAGCTTGCATCATCATAAAAATTTTCTGATTTATATAGATTTTCACGGAATTCTAAAAAAGTACTATTGATGGCCTGTGGATTGGTTGTAATTTTGCCATCAGGCTTATTTATAGCTGGGATGTGAGCTTTTGTTTCACATTCCTTAGGCAAGAGTCAGCAAGTGACGAGGCACTCTGACTCAAAGTAGTTTGTTTATCTTGTTCTATGCAGGATAAATTCTGCCTTTGATACAGCCAGTGTCTTGTACTCGTGCTTCAAAGATGTCAGCAGCTTAGATTGATCCTCTGAGAAGCTATGCTTTTGTATATTCTCTAATTATTTTATTTTGTTTTCAAGATTTAAGATTTCAAGAGTTGTGATCTGGGAAGCTTTGGTTTTTGCTAGGACGGAGGAGTATGAAATACAGAAGCCACTAATTAACCATTTTACGGCCTCCCATAGGATTTGTGGATTGGGACAATCCTTTGTGTTAACATCTATAAAATCTTTTAGTTGCTCTTTGAGTGAACAATGGAATCTAGCATTTGTTAACAAAGATGTGTTTAATGGCCACCTTGGGGCCTTTGTCTTAATGTTGGGCAGATCAATGTTACATAATAATGGAGCATGATCAGAAAGTAGCATTGGTAAAATGGTGATAAATGTATATTTCCAGCAATCAGGTTTTGGCTCAGAAAAATATAATCTATCCGGGAAAATGTCTTATGTCTATTAGAGAAGAATGTGTAATCCTTTGCAATAGTATTCTGCATATGCCAGATATCAAGATTTAAGTCTTTGATTAATGCATTCAATAGGGTAGAAGAAACACAAGCTATACCATCTGAATAAGACACAAAAAAGAGGTGAATCAGTTAAACTGAATCAGAAGTTTATTTGGTAAAGGTTTCATCACTCACCAGGTGACTTCTTCAGTCTGAGCAGAAAACAAACATTCCCTCCCTTATAAACAGTGCATTGATACCACACAAAAATAGGCTGGTTTCATATGTGGTGGCCTGAGAGTACATCTGTCGGCGTCTTACAATGACGTGATTGCAAATATTCCCCAATCCTTTGTGAATGGTGCTCATTGCCACTGAATGTGCAGTTGATCACCCAACTTGCATATGAAACCAGCCTATTACTGAATTATCATAAGGGCTGCCATAGCTCAGGAAGTAGGGTGGTCATCTAGTAACTGGTTGATTAGTGGTCAAACCCCCAGCTCCTTCAAAAAGCATGCCGAAATGTCCTTGAGCAAGACACTGAACCCCTAACGGCTTGGGACAATAGATGAAAATTAGCATGGTGGCTAAATCTGACATGTTTACATTTCGAAATGTTCACCGATATCCACTCCAAAATGGAATTATTATTATTTTCTCTCACTCTATCTAACCCCTTCTTTCTCTCAGACGTGCGGCGTGATGGTCTCAGCCAGTGAGGACTCTACTCCCTCAGTTATCTTCCACTGTGTGCTGAGGGGTCTGGAGCGCCTCCTGTTGTCAGAGCAGCTGTCTCGTTTGGATGGAGAGGCCTTGGTCAAACTCAGTGTGGACCGAGTTAACATACCCTCGCCACACAGAGCCATGACAGCACTGGGACTCATGCTCACTTGCATGTACACTGGTAAGACAGTGGCTACCACTACTTCTGTTGTCATTGCTGTCAAAAAAACAGCAAAATGCACTGAAGGATTTGTCACTGAGCAAGTGCAAATTTATATGCCTTTATATCCTTAAGAGATCTACTAAACAGTATTGCCTGGTTTCTGTTACCAGTACTAATGTATGTTGTCGCTACTATTCATGGAAACATACGCTATATAGATCTAACAATGCTAACCCACTATATCTACAACAGTAAGATTAACACTATCTTGGAATGCACAAGTGCTTTTTATGCTAGTATATCTGTTCAACTGATAGTTCATTAGATAATTTGAATGTGTAACCATCCTGAAATGTGTGATGGTAAGAATTCTACCAGCTTGTAAAGTGCATGAAATCTCAATAACGTTTAATAACGTTTAATTAATTTGTTCAAGACCAGAACCTTTTTCATTCTTCATGCTAAATACTAATTATAGGGTTTTTTAAAGCCTCAATTCCAAAAAAGTTTGGACAGTTTGGAAAATGCTAATAAAACAAAAAGGAGGGATTAGATTTTTTTTTACTATGACTAGTATTCAAACAAGAAGTGTAAAAAGACAAGGTATTTCATATTTAACCTCATTCATGACTCAAGGTGTTTACTTTCACTCCAGTTTTACAAGTACACTTTTGTGAAATGCATTGGATGGGAGGCTCCATTATAGAAAGATATAAGATAAGGACAAAGTAAAATAAAGGTATATAATAAAAGTTGTGCTTGTGTGTAGGTATTAAACATAACAGAATAAGGTACACAATTCAGTAAATGTAAGAATCAATCAAATATGAAAAGCAATAATGAGTGCATAGGCAATCAGTAGTCAAATATATTGCAGAGGTGGTAATCAAATATCGCAAAGTTGGTCATCAATTAAATTGTTTTCTTGAAGGTATATATTCTGACTATACAAAGTGAAAGGCAGCTAAACCTGCCTTACTAGGCATTGAAATGGTGAATGAATGAATACTGTGAGGTGGAAGTATAGTTGAGGACTTTAAACTTGTTTTGTCTTCATCAACTTGCTTTCTTACAATGCTTTTCAGAACTTTGTGGAACTGGAAATGAATACACAAAGTGTATTCATTTAGTGTAAGCAAAACTCTATATTTTAACACCCAATGGTATATAGCTAGGAAGTGGCAGCACATGACAAAGTGATAGAACATTATCTCTATATAACTCAAAGTGTAAACTGAAAGACAAAATATGCATAAATCCTTATTAGTAAAAAACAAAACTGTACTTACAAAGGAAGCTTCTTCAAGGCTCTAAACGAGTGAATGGCAAAAAATAAGTGAAGATTCAATATCATCTTGCTTGCCCGTGTTTTGGCAAGAGAAAATGGCTTGTCTTAAACTATTATTATTAAATTGACCAATAGACAACAATTAACAAGATTCGCTGACAGTAGTCTTCAAAGCAACCGCTTAGTCTCTTTGGGGTGCTCAAATGCTCTTGTCCTACATGTAACATGACAGTATATGTTTAGTATGAGATTGATGCTTGCAACACACTCCACCAAAATGTTGGACAGTCAGTTTAAGACTAATTCTGTAGTAATAATAAATAAAAATAAACAAATAAATTATTCCCTTATCAGTCCCGCAAGGAGATATTTGGATTTCTCTGCATTTTTGACCGAACCTATTCTATGGGAGCAGTGAGCTGCTAACAGATTGCACTCGGGGAGCAGTTAGGGTTAATTGTCTTATTCAATGACACCTTTGACATGCTATATGCAGGACAGGGGATCGATCCTGCTACCTTCCGATTGCCAGACGACCATTCTACCCACTCAGCTATGCCGCCCCATAAATAATTAATTAAATAAATAAATAAGGTGATGTAAAACAGTTGTAAGCACTTGAATTCGAATATCCCAACTTTTTTGAGCATGTTGCAGTTGCCATGGTATATATTAAAAAACAATTCATTTGCAAGGTAGAACATCAAATAATATTGTAGTATTTTCAATGTACTATATATTGAGTAGAATTTCGAAATTACTCCTTTTTATTTTTATGAGCATTTACACAGTGTTTCAACATTTTTGGAATTGAGATTGTATTTCTTACATCCTTTTAACTTCATTGGCAGGAACATTAAGAATGAGGAAGCAGACATAACTCACTGATAATATGTAGCTTTTAACGAACGCTTTATTTGTTCAAATAAATCAAAACTGCCTTATTGTCTCACAGGGTTTTGTCTAACTAAGAGGGTAATTCCTTGTTTGATTTGGGTGATTTATTGATTGAGCAAGTTAACACGAGGCAAAATAAGGACTCAAATTGACATTTTAAATTGGACAACGTAAGTTAGTAAAGTTTAGAATGGGAATGTATAAACTCTTATTCTAGTTACACTTATAACTGCATGTTATTTACTGGCTGTGAACCATGAAACAGTTTAATATTCATGATGATGTTCCTAATTATGGTAACATCTTCAATTAGCGAGTGTTATCCTGTATGTATTATACACTGCCTCGGTTATAACCCACCTTTTACCCTCTGTCACCCTTACTAAAACTAGCAATCGTTAGCATGCCCTTGCTAACACGCTGACAATTCTTTCTCCTTAAACAGGAGCTACCAAGCAAGTTCTGAGCAAAACCGGGCATTCCAAATGTAAACCTAAACTTAGTTTAATTGCAGTGGGGGGGGGGTCTGTACACAGAACATTCATTGCATCTCTGTCCATCTTTGGAGAAGTTTCTTCGTATTTTTCCTCCCTGTTAAAAGGGTTTTTTAGGAAGTTGTACCTTATCTGGTGTGGAGGTCTAAGTAGAATGTTGTATTACTGTAAAGCTCAAATTTGTAATTTGTTGGGCTATACATATAAAATTGACATGACTTTATTTAGACTTACCTCTAACATTATTGTGCTTTAGAACAAGACTAGTTTATCCCCAAAGCTTGTTGCAGGCTTGAGCACAGTCTTAAGAAGAAACAAGCTCCAATACCAAGGTCATACAGTATTTGAAGGTCTCTCATACTTTTCATTTAACCTGCTTGATGTTTGTGAAAATCCTTCAAAATCGGATTTGCACAAACAGAGATTCCAACTTCTTTGAGGATTTAAAACACATTTGAATAATTTGGCAATTAACTGATCTATTATGATCAACCTATTCAATAACATCTTGTTACATAAACCTTCCTTACCCTACTCTAACCCCTCCACTGCTTTAACCGAATCCCACACCCCTCTTGTCCTCCCAGCGGTGGTTGCTTCGGGTTCAGAGGTGACAGGGGTTAGAGGTCAGGTTGGCTCTAACTCTGCCGTAGAGGAGGTGGTGGGCGTCACGGCAGGTCCTGTTGGTTTCTCCTCAGGCAAGGAGAAGGGCAGCCCCACTAGTTTCCCTGCCCATTCTGACCCCCAGGCCCCAGACAGTGAGTCAGTCATTGTGGCCATGGAGAGAGTGTCTGTGCTCTTTGACAGGTAGGTTAATCTCAGTGACACACAAACATACACCCGTATTCTTACCCCCCCCACACACACACAAAGACCTGACATCATCTTAATATGGTGAGATTGCACCATTGTAGCCCTAGTTAATTACCTTGGCAATTTGCATATGAAACCAATTACTATGTTCAGTCACTATGCAGCTGTGCTGTTTGGTGTACCTATAGTCAGTTGAGAATGAGGATTTCCCTGAGATGAGTAATGAAATGTTCTTTCTTTAAATTTTGTGTCTAAATGAACTGATTCAGCTCTCTGAGTTTTTTTACCTTGATAATTGAAGATGCATGAAGACAGTTTGCTGACTTGTTTGTTATTTTTCAGCTTTCTCCCTTCAGTTCTGTAATCCTTCATGGGTTTGTGGTCTGTCTAGGAATGAATTGATTGAAGCAAGTGCTATACTCTTTAATAAACAAAGCTCACTTGTCTTTTTGACTTTGGGGGTGGATTTCCCTTTTCCCAGGATTCGGAAGGGTTTGCCCAGTGAAGCACGGGTGGTGTCTAGGATCCTGCCTCAGTTCCTGGATGACTTCTTCCCTCCACAGGATGTCATGAACAAGGTCATCGGGGAGTTCCTGTCCAATCAACAACCTTACCCACAATTTATGGCCACTGTTGTCTACAAGGTTAGCAACAGGACACTAGTCAGCACCCACACAAATCAAGAATGGTTTACTCATTTTGCTATCTCTTGCACTTTTTATCTGTTCAATGAAAATCTTGAAAATTCACAAGAAAAGTTTTTGGGAGCAATTCAAAATTAAAAGGAATAAGTCAAAATTTGTTCAATTTTCCTTGATCATATCAATGTTGTAATAACCAGTAATGGAGATATTATTGTTATTTAATCTTTTGGGGGGAAAGCCCAAAATCTCTGTTGCTTCTTTTACCATATTAATATTCTAATAACCAAAAATGATAGAGAGATAATAAAATGGAAATATCTTAACTGAAGATTAGTGCAAAGATTAGTGCAAAAGGTTCAAAATCTGCCCTCCTTCCCCTTGCATTTCCATCTTCCTCCCAGGTTTTCCAGACACTCCACGCCACTGGCCAGTCATCTATGGTGCGCGACTGGGTGCTGCTGTCTTTGTCTAACTTCACCCAGAGGACCCCAGTCGCCATGGCCATGTGGAGCCTCTCCTGCTTCTTTGTGTCAGCCTCCACTTCCCAGTGGATTTCTGCCCTGTATCCTTAATCAATGTGTTTGTGACTTAATATAGTGTGGGTGTGTATATAAGTGAAACCCAGAGGCATCTTGTTTTGCATGTGCTTGTCTATTCTGAGCCCCAAGCGTAGCTAAGCTATTGTGCCAATAATCCATTGTTTTTTACAAAAAGACAAAGAAAAGTACAAAGTGTAGCAGTTTTTTAATGATGTTATCAAGTGCTTCAATTGATACTTAAAGTATAACCCCACACACCTTTCATGTGTCTGTTCCCATTATTTCTGCAAGTAGTTTCCTGCTGTGAAAAGGTACTTAGTGTAGACATCAGATACAAAAGTGGATGTGTTTGGATTCTTTATTCTATACTTGCACCAACAGATCAAAATGAAGTGTAGGTATCCTTGTGTTGCACAAAAATGTTAAACGGTAAAATAAAGTAAAGATATCATTTTTATTAATTATAGAGTAATAAGATCTGCCATTCATCCTATATATGATTACAGTTAATTTATATTGGTGCTCATTTAGGTGATAAACAGCAAACCAACCACACACAAAGACAAGTGTTGGCTGTCTTGATGCATGTTAAATAATCCAGGTAAGGTAATCACAAAAAGAGGTGAAATGGCTCAACTGGATCAGAAGTTTATTCAGAAACATTTCATCACTCAAACAGATCATCACAAAGGGGCGGCATAGCTCAGTGGGTAGAGCGGTCGTCTGGCAATCAGAAGGTTGCAGGATCGATCCCCGGTCCTGCATACAGTATGTCGAGGTGTCCTTGAGCAAGATACTTAACCCCTAACAGCTCCACGAGCGCCATATGTTGGCAGCTCACTGCTCCTATACAATAGGTTGGGTCAAAAATGCAGAGAAATCCATATTTCCCCTTGCGGGACTGATAAGGGAATCATTTTTTATTTATTTCATATCTTCAGTCTGAGCAGAATGCAAGCATTCCCCCCTTTATAATCAGTACATCGATACCACACAACAAAAGGCTGGGCTCATATGCACGTTGGGTAATAAACTGCACATTCAGTGGCAATGAGCACCATTCACAAAGGATTCGGGGATATTTGCAATCATGGCGTTGTAAGACGCCAACAGGTGTACTCTCAGGCCACCACCCCTATTCAACGACGGTCATTCCCTCTTGTCATGAATGGCTTCTTTAACCCCCCATTCAAACCAGCATTCCTCCCTATCAAAGATGTGAACGTCATCATCGTGAATGAGTGACCACTAGCCTGTAGATGGGTGTAGACCACAGAGTCCTGGCCTGATGTGTGGGCTCTCCTATGCTGCGCAAATCCTCTTAGGCAGCTTCTGTTTGGTCTCCCCGATGTACAAGTCACTGCTGTCCTCCTGGGATTTAACAGCGTACACTACATTACTCTATTTGTTCCGGGGGACCTGATCGTTGGGGTGGACCAACTTTTGACGCAGTGTGTTTAGGGGTTTGAAAGCAACTGAGACGTGATGTTTGTAAAATACATGTCTCAACTGTTCCGACACTCCCGCCACATACGGAAATACTACCAGTCTGCGCTTGGACTCCTCCTCTCCCTCCACTTGACTGGAGTACTGCCTGGGATGCTTCCTGGCTTTAACAAACGCCCAGTTAGGGTAACCACACTTAACCAGGGCCTGTTTAATATGGGATTTCTCTTCCTCCCTGGTCACTGAGTCAGTGGGGACGTTGTCAGCCCAGTGGTACAGAGTCCTGATGACTCCCAGTTTATGCTCCAGAAGGTGGTGGGAGTCAAACCATAAATACGTATGTGTGGGTTTGCGGTACACACTTATAATAAACTGTCCTTAAACACCAATCTTAAACTTGCAATCCAGGAAAGCCAACACGTCATTTTTGGCATCCTCTCTTGTGAAGTTGATATGGGCGTCCACCGGGTGAATGTGTTCAGTGAACTGCGGTACGTCCTGAGGTTTAATTTTAACCCAGGTGTCGTCCGCATTACCTGAACCAATAACTAGGAGGAGTCCCTGGATATGAAGCCAGAGCCTTCATCTCTACTTCTTCCATATACAAGTTGGCCACTATAGGAGAAACAGGGGAACGCATAGCACCCATGATTCTGCCTGTAGTATTCCCCCTTATGTGTGAAGTATATAGACTGAAGACACAGTTTCAGGAACAGACACAATTGGTCAGAGTTAAGGGTGGTCCTTTACCTGAGGGAGAGGTCATCCTGTAATTTTGTATGGACCACCTCAACTGTCTCATCAACAGGGACTCGTGTGAAGAGAGGCTTACCATCAAATGAGACCATCGTTTCATCCTCCATGTTAATGTCCCTCACCTTCTCAACAAGGCCCATGGTGTTCTGAATATGGTGGTTGTTATTACTGCCTACCAACAGGTTGAGAAGTGGTATCAATGTACTGTG
>OMLC01105149.1:22768-36049 GCA_900302585.1 Regalecus glesne
GGGGGGGGGGGGTGCTTGCTGTGTGCTCAGACTGAAGATGTCACCTGTCAGAGGGATGAAACGTTTCTGAATATACTTCTAATCCAGTTGAACCGATTCACCTCTATTTGTGACATATTTTGGGTGTTAGATGGTATAACATAAAGTCTGGGCCTTTATGGTTCCAAGTTAGGTTGTTATGCTTCTAAGGTGTATTTCCCTATGTATTTTTGTGACAGCCACACATAGCACACAGACCCAAAGATAGGATGCCAAAACGTCTTCACTTTGTGCAGAATAGACTACGCCTGCCAGCTGTATGCAGTCGTTCTTTGTATACCTAAACGCTACTATGCAGGGATGTAAGTTCACTGCCAGTCAGTAAGGGCCCCCACTCTGTTTAGGTCTCTATGTAATTGTGTGGGTTGCAATATGGTAAAGCTTGCATCTGTGTGTGATGGAGTGAAGATTTTAAATGTGGATATGCACAGACATGTCCTCTTTTTTTCATTCTCTTTTGGGTTCCTTGACCACTCCGCTCTTCCCCAGACTGCCACACGTTATAAGCTGCATGGGCCGTTGTGATGTGGTGGATGTAAACCTGTTCTGCCTTGTGGCCATGGACTTTTACCGTCATCAGATTGATGAGGAGCTGGACCGTAGGGCTTTCCAGTCTGTCTTTGAAATGGTGGCATCACCAGGAAGCCCCTACTACCAGCTACTGAGCTGCTTAGAGGCTATCCAACCGGACACATCAATCTGACACGAAAATATAGTAAGGTAGACAGAGAGATGAGAGGAGACGAAAAGGAGATGGCAGTGAAAGAAATGGCATCGAGCGCATGTCTCCTCTTTGAGGTAAGAGAGGAAAACCAGAATATTCAATCAAAATCATCTACTGAAATATTTATCCTCGCTTAAGACACCATTGTCAAACAAGGTAGTGAGCATAAAAAAGTGATCGGCTATAAGAATCCATTTTAAGATTTTAGGGTGTACATTAGAGCAACTCAAAAAAGATGGAGTTGACTATCTAGCAGCTCTATGAAATATACTTTTTAATCCGTCAGTGTGGTTCTGGTTATGACTGCCTCTAACCCATAGACAACTCCTTGGGACAGATGACAACAGCCTGAACATGTTCCCTACCTAGCACCTTGATGAACATAGAAGTTAATATAAATCATAGACAGAAACTGGATTTGTATATTTTCCTGTGAGGACTTGCTTAATTACTATAATTTCAAGTTGAATAGAGAAAAAGATGAAGAAAATGTGTACTATATTTAAAGTTCCAATACATCTATATTTTTCAGTGCATTTCGTTACAGTTGGCAGAATGGATAATGTCAAAACTGATAAAATAGCAAATATAGCAGATGTGGGGTTAACAATGCCTACTTAATGTCATCAACATCTACTTTACCTTTGAACCATTTTTAAGTTGCTTTCATTCACTTTTCTTTTTTCTAACATCCGTATGTCAGAGCAAAGAGAACATGGGAAATGACTAAATATATTTTATCAACTGTTTGTTTCAAAGAAGCGATAATATGAGAGCCATGGTCTTATCTTTTTATCACCTCAATAAGACTCGATTGTATCCGTCACTTCAGACAGGTTAACAAATTTCCAGTCACACCAAGCATGTGTCCAGGACTGCTTTCGTATATGTGATATAGATGGGAGGGTGAAGGGAGGAAGGGAGGGTGGGTGGATCATTGGCCCAATGCCAGGTTCATGGTGGCAGGAGCCAGTCCAAACTCACAGCAGACAGTGCTTTTGTTGAGAAATAAAGCTCACTACTGCAAGAATTATATTTTTCCGGATTAAAGTTTTAAAAAAGTGTCACAATGAGACTTATGTATTTTTTTGACATTTTACGATGGGCCTTTAAGCTGGTTTCAATGCCCCACAGATCATGAAGCTTGCTTAACACATAAATGACCTTGTAAACTTTCAGTTTAATGTATGAATGTAAGAAATACAAAACTTAGCGTTTTTTTTTTACTTAGCAGTGAGAAGATATTTAGCTCCGCTACAGATTAAGGATGTAGCTCATTACTGTCCAGATCTTTCTCCATTGCACCCAACCCCAGTATTATCCCCGATGGGCTTGTAACCTTGTTGTCCATCTGTTGAGGAAAAAAATCTCAGGCTGTAAGATGTGATTATTGTTAATGTTGTTATCATTAGACTGGAAGTGATTTACAGTCCTTGTTTCAAAGAATACTTTCATATATCATGTTTGAATTAAGCATATAATTGTAAAATTATACAGAAAGCCATGGTGCATGACAAAATTTGGACTCAAAAGATGAGAGTTTGGATATAGCCCCACCTCACCCTGTATATTTTGTTTCAGCACAGCTACATATACAGATAAAAACAATGACATCTTTAGCATACCCAAATTAACAAGAAAATTACAATTCTCACTCAAGACTTGGCCAGATGTTGCCTATAAAGGGTGGCTGACTTTGTTACTTTGTACATACACTTGCCTTAGATAAAGACTGAAAATCCTGTATGTCTTGTACATTGAAGCTTGCTGAGGCATGCAGAGTTGCTTTCTTTTCATTGTCCTGTAATACTGTGTTCATGTGTTACAGTTGTCAGGCCAGTGATTTTGAAGTTGTGGTAAAAAGATGCAACAGAATCCCAAAGGAAAACCCTGTAACCTTAGTGACCAACAGTAGCTTTGACAAATCAGCAAGTGGGGAGTTAGCAAAAAGCCAATTGACAGCAGTCATTTCTTCAGTTGTCTTTTTTTCCCAGAGCTTTAAATTATATATTTTTTGTCTCTGTATAAGATACTTAAATATGTTGTCATTCATTGTCTTTGTGCAGAATATTAATTATATCAAGTATTTGAAAATGTGATATTTTCCTCACATTGGTATCGGGCGCTTTCTTAATTTCTGATATGCAAATTTGTCCAACTTGAAAGAGTGGTTAGTATGTAAAATTCATAAGTGCTCTCTGACATTGAGGCCTATGTGACTGATTTTCTTCTGTTGGTGCTGGTAATAAGTCAGAATGATGTATTCACACAATAAATGATTATGTCCTGTGGTTTTTGGTAGCCTGTAGCTGTTATTGAAATTGTAGAAGGGGGAGTTCCAGCATGAAGCTTCCCTAAATCGCCCTAACAGATGAGTCTGAATGAACCCTGTTTCTGCAGCAAGGATGTAGTCTTATGAGAGCAAGAAGGTCATTGAGCACTAAAGCATCCTTCTGTGATTTTCAACCACTTTGTACTTAAATACAAACTTAAAAACTGGTCATTTTTTATATTGTTCAACTGAGTAGCTATTCGTTTGCTCCTGATTTAATAGTGCCCACTGCAGAGATGAACAATGGCTTTTTCAGGGGACCCCTGTGGAGGTAATACGATTAGCTTGAAATCTTCAGAGGTTTTGCAAGTTGGGGGGGGGTAATGGAGACAAGGTTTGCTTTGGTTTTTTTAAAGAATTTATTTTTTCTTCACTCCCTTATTTTATCATATAAAGAAAGAAGATGAAATACCCATGTATTTAATAATGCTAGCTATTTTACTGTTAAATGTTTTGGTTAAAATAAAAAAAATAAAACATGTCAAGGATTTTTAATGCTCAAAAGGGAGCATTATATCTCTGTGATCAGGGAGTCCATACTTATTTGTTAACTTTCACACACAAAAAATACTCGTCCTTGATCTGTGCTGTTGAGGATAAAAAAAGTCTGATTCCTCTCGGCCCATGTGGATCACAATCCTACATCTCCTACAAGCCTCCTACAAGCCTCAGTTGAAAGCCTGTTAAAGGCAAAAGAAAAAAGTTTCTAATTGTTTATAATTCGATGAACCCTTTACTGAGATAAATTACTGGATATAATATGCTAATGTAGAAAATAAAATAAATTATTTAAAGATGCTTACTTCCCAGGGATTTCCTGGTAATCTTGCACTAAATTCAGATTGGATTAAGATTTGGATCACTGGATCAAGTCTAAGGATTCTCATCATCCCCACTTTAGATGAACAGAACCATATGAAAAAACAAGACTACCCAGAAACCATCCAAAATTTTATGTATATGTTTTTTAATATAATACCGAAATGATCCACTAAAATTGCAGCCAAAAACCTGCCTGTGTCTTTCCTTATGTCTCTGCCAGACTATCTGGCTTCCTTATCCAGATCCATCAGGTAGACACCACATCTAACTGGTAGGAGTTCACTGAGACCCATGTGATTTATTTGTGATCATTTTTTACAATGCCAGACAGCATCTAGCAAATGTTTGTTTATTTTTCATACTTCAGTCAAGCTTGTTATCCTATATGTTCTACATTACGTATATTTCACTGTTTGACAAGGATCTAGGTCTGTACAAAGTGCTCAAGAGATATTTATGTGCTTGTGTGGGTTTTGCCAACTGTATAAGGTAAAATTAATTCAGGTGCAGTAAATGAATATTTCTATATCAGATTCTGCTGTTTTATATTGCCCGTTAATAGTACTGTCTGCGTGATTAAACAATATTAATGGATTACTAGGCAGTTGCCATATGGCTCACTAAAATGTCAAGCTGTCTAAATCCTGGTAGGTTACACTAAACCATCTTGGCAGGACAACTTACAAATGGCTGCACAGGTCAAAAACACAAAGGGGGCGGCATAGCTCAGTGGGTAGAGCGGTCGTCTGGCAATTGGAAGGTTGTACGATTGATCCCCGTTCCTGCATATAGCACGTCGAGGTGTCCTTGAGCAAGACACATAACCCCTACCTGCTCCCTGAGTGCCAAATGTTGGCAGCTCAGTGCTCCTATACAATAGGTTGGGTCAAAAATGCAGAGAAATCCAAATTTCCCCTTGCGGGACTGATAAGGGAATCATTGTTTTAATATTATTATTTAAACTGGTATTCAGCATGCCAGTATTTACATTACAAACATATGCCTTGGCCTTTATTTTCTCTTTTTTCAAACAGAGGGTTTCCAAATGGCTTACTTCCGATGGACAAATACAAATCTGCAAGATTTTCAAACACTTACGACCAAATTAAAATGATTCCCTTAGTTATATTCAAATAGCTATAATTCAAATAACTTTGAATTAAAGACAGCAAGGACAAAATAAACACTGTGTCCAAGTTTGAAACAATGCTACAGATATATCCAATGATTATGAAAGCTACTTCATTTTCCGGCCCGTCAGATAATCTCATTAAAATAAACTGTGCTGGTTTTAAGTATTCATACAAAAATCCAGTAGTCATCAAGTTATTCTTTGTGAGTTGAACACAATCAAAATACAAATCAGCCTTGGGTTATTTTATATCAAAGGAGAATCAGAATTAGTTTATTGCCCGTACAGGTTTTTGTGTACATGGGATCTGATTTCAGTTCCATGGCTGTCACAGGTAATTTAAAACAGAATGACAACACGGCAAAATAATCTTCAGCTATATATACACACAAGGATCGATTATATACAGACAAAAAGCAGTCGATGTATTTATTTGTCTATCTAGGGTAGATACATTATACAGTAATTGCATACTGTACACGGTCAATACACGCCTCTCATTCGTTACTCTCATACACGCGCACACACGTACACATCCATCCATCCGTTGTCAAACGTTATCCGAAGTCGGCTCGCGGGGAAACTGGAGCCTTTCTCAGTGCTCATCAGGCAACAGGCGAGGTCACACCCTGTACGAGTCCCCAATCCATCGGGGTGCAGAGCAATTAGGGAAACGGTGTCTTGCTCAAGGATCCTTCGACACGCTTCTTTGCAGGTTCCGAGATCGAACCTGTAACCATCTGATCTCCAGGCGACCACTCTACCCACTGAACTTTGCTGCCCCCACATACACATATACCTGTCTTGATGCATGCTAAATAATTACATTACATTACAGGCATTTAGCAGACGCTCTTATCCAGAGCGACGTACAACAATGGTCAAGTTACAAAGGATACTGGACCGACACTAGATGCTAGATAACAATCCTAGTGTCATCATAAGCCTCCAACGCAACATCAGCTAAGAAACACATACCTAAAGTAAACTGACACGATTTCATATGCCTAAAACAAGTACATCAAAATCAAGAAAAGGAATAGGGCTAAAACTAGGAGTTAGAGCTACGACCCGATGGGGAGGATGAAAGGTACAGGTGGAAGAGATTAGTTTTTTATCTGCTCTTGAAGATGGTCAGGGTTTCTGCTGTTATGACTGCCATCGGAAGGTCATTCCACCAGCGAGAAGCCAGGACAGACAGTAGTCGTAATTCAGGTAAGGGAATCACAAGAAAGGCGATTCAGCTCAACTGGATCGGAAGTTTATTCAGAAAGGTTTGGTCACTCAAACAGGTGACATATTCAGTAAGCTGAATGCAAGCATCCCCACCCTTATTGAACGCTGGTTTGAAAGAGATGTGAAGGAGGGCATTTATGTTAGGAGGGAACGACCATCGTTGAACAGGAGTGGGGGCTTGAGGGTACATCTGTCGTCTTCTTACAATGCCGTGATTGCAAATATTCCCCAATCCTCTGTGAATAGTACTCAATCCTACAGAATGTGCAGTCAATGACCAACTTGCATATTTAACCAGCCTTTTTCTATGTGGTATCACTGTATTGTTTATAAGGGCGGGGATACTTGCAGTTAGCTGAGACTGAAGATGTCACCTGTTTTGGGAGACGAAACGTTTCGGGATAAACTTTTGATCCAGTTGAACTGATCACCTTTCTTGTGATACACATATACCATTTGCAAAACCAGCAGAGATTAAAAAAATATTTAAATTGTATTCTGCAAGTTATCTTATTCAACTGTCACAGTTATTACATTTATAGTATGTTAACATTTTGCCACTTTCATCAAGACCCCCCTCATTTTAACACACCTCCCACTCTTCGCTCCAGTCCTCCTCCTTCCACCGTTACTTTGCCAGATGGTGCAGTCTTTTCTTTTGTTTACCCATCGTGCCTGAGTTTACCTTAACAACCTTAGCTACAAAACTATGGAGTCTTACTGAGCACCATCATCGGACAGTGGGAAAGTAAGTTGTTTTAAACTCTCAGCCATTAAACTCTTTATAGCAAACCAAACATCTTTGTTGGAGCATAAAATACTTGTTGCTACCTTTTCCTCGGTGAGCTCCGCTTTACAACTCATCACAAGTCATATACCGTTAGCCACAGCTGTTCTACAAACTAGGTGAGCTATCCAGCAGTTGCTTGGGGACACAGACAGACTGATCCCTACACTATTCTAGGCTACTGGGAGCATTAACATAAACATTCAGTCGACATGACGCCTAGTTTTGACACCTGTAAAACGGGACGCTGTTAGCTTTATTTGTGATTTCTCAATCTAACTTAAGATTATTTCTTGACAAACTGTTCCATGGCTGACTGACATCCTAGATAACCAATGAAAAGACATAAAACTCTGTATACATATCCGTCGCTATGGTTACATTGTGTCATTCCAGCGCTTTGGAGAATCAAGGCGGGACAATATGTTGAGCATGGGTGGATGCACTGTCGAGCAGCAAATCACGGGGAAAAAAACTTTTGTAACTCTTGCAAACAAGAAAATTAAAAAAAAACTATTTTATCACTATTATTGTAAGTAACGCACATTTATTGATAACTTTGACTACAGGCCTCACTCTCCAATAGGGAAAACGAACCATTAGCCAATGCTAGTGTTGCTAGCAAACTTGCCACTGGCTAAACGTAACGGGTTGTTGTTAGAAAGCTTTCCTCCTTTTCTTTAGGTGAATTAAGGGGGTTTTCTCTTTGATTAGTCTTGGTCAATTTTGATAGAACAAAAATAAAGTATTTGTAATAGGAAAATGCAACTTCTAAAGATTTCGTCATACACGGAAAAAACGTCCGAAAGATGTTCAGTCCACTTAATCGCATGATTTTAATCGTCTCACCCAACAATGTCAGGTGTGTTGAATTCTTCCCAATTTCAATTGGATTACAGCTGTAGTGACTCCACCCCTGTTCACTCGGGGCTTTGGTCTATTTCAGATGACTAATTGTAGAGGAATATCCGGTACTGTTTTCAAGGCTAAAAAGACCCTTCTTAGGTTTCGTTGTAATTTATGTATAGCCAGTTATTATATAGTGATGTTTTTTTAGATATTCATAGAGTCAATGGGTGGGAGAGATTGTGAGGAGGTAAAAACTCATGGTTGTGCTTCTGTTGCGGTGATCTACAGGTACCATGCTCTGTGACGTGTACAAGATAGTGACACCTTGATGGGAGCACAGGCAGGGCCATGGCAAAAATGAGGCGATGTCCTCAGCTTTGTGCTACATATAAGCGTACTGCTCAGATCTTCATAACAACCTTCAAAGCATCCTGACAGCAGCTGAGACAAAGAGACACTGGTACAGCCACTTGATGTCAGACAATTGACAAACTTTTCAGATCAGAAATAAAAGACTTGGTTCTTTGGAACAATGTTTAGGCAATCAGATACATCTTCCAAGAGACGCCCTGGTGGTGGAGGTGGCCTCAATTTACCCCAGCCTCCGTCCTCCTCTTCTACCATCCAGCAGGGTCGAATCAGAGCTGTTGAAGTTTCACGGGGGAGAGCAGGGTATGGCTTTACTCTGTCAGGCCAAAGCCCTTGCATCCTCAGCTGCATCCTGAAAGGAAGCCCTGCAGACTATATTGGTTTGCGCTCAGGTGACCACATCCTCTCCGTCAATGACATCAATGTCTCAAAGGCGTCACATGAAGATGTGGTAAAGCTGATCGGACGTTGCTCTGGTGTTTTAAGACTTGTCATTGCAGAGGGCGAGCGACTTAGGAGGCACCACCACCACCACCGCACATCAGCCAGCCGCCATCACAGCAGCACCACAATGGCAGTATCTTACATGGACTCGTGCTCCAGCGATGAAGAGCTGTATGGTTTCCCTGACAGTGGTGCGAACAATAATAGCATGAGCAAATCAGGGGCTGGATCCCGTGGGGGTTGGTATAAACAAAAACTGGATTCTAAGCAGCTTGGCATCAACCGGGCAGAGAGGGTTGTGGCAGAGCTGCAGTCGGGTGGAATTTTCAATATGATCTTTGAGAACTCTAGCCACTCATCCAGCAGCTCAGATAAAGAGAGGACAGGTGTTACCTCCCCCTCCAAGTCTCGCCCTCTGTCCGAACCAGAATTCCCTCCATATCGGAACCCTGCGTGTTTCCAGAGTAACCCCAACCTCCTATCTGAAGAGGAGATGGCGAGATTTCTCACTGATGACTCAGTCTTCCTGGACTCAGACTTCCAACATCTCCATCTTTACCACCATGATGAACATGAGGTGATAGTGGAAGAGGGAGCGGATATTGGCCTGGAGTCCAGTGAAGGTATCCTCAATGTGGGGATGATTGTTGGCTACCTGGGCTCCATTGAGCTGGCTTCCACTGGGGCCAGCCTAGAGAGCGACAGCCTGCAAGCAATCAGAGGCAGCATGAGACGGCTAAGGGCAGAGCAAAAGATCCACTCACTTGTCCTCATGAAGGTATTAATGATTAGTTTGTGGCCCATTTGTTCACTTAATGAAAGTAATCAAAGAAATGTATTGTATCATGTAGAGAGTTATACTATAACAACACATAATTATTTATCTGGTAGCACTACGTGATTAACTTATTTTTCTTTTTTAATGAATTGTAATTTACACTACCATTATTTCCTCAGGTGATGCATGACAGTGTTCATCTTTGCAGTGAAAAGGGTCAGGTGTTAGCTACCTATCCTACAGAAAAATTAGCATTCAGTGCCTGCTGTCCAGATGATCGACGTTTCTTTGGACTGGTCACCATGCAAGCCACAGATGACCATGATGATCGCCACTTCAGTAATGGGAGAGAGGAAGATGGAGGATTGAGGACTTCCTGCCATGTGTTCATTGTTGACCCAGATCTCTGTCACCATCAGGTTGAGTCATTTAATCCTTCCTCTTTTTTGCTGATATTCCTGAATTCTTCACAGAAAAAAGTGTTTGATTTTTCTGAGTTCCACTCTAACAAAAGATACTTCATGAATTTTCCTGAACATGAGCACACATTTTATACAAAAATAGATAAATAATGTATTAAGGATATACAGCCTTTCATCACGGCTTAAAGGGAAATTTCGCCATCTTTATTGTGTTTTTTTGATAACACTGCAATCTGACCTTAAACCATGTGAATGCAAACTCTTCAGATGGTCAGGTTTTAACCAACTCGACCTGTTGACCTGACATGACTCGAAATCCAAACCCCCTGCTTTTTCTATTGCTCTATTTAACACAACTTCTCTTCAGTGTACTCCAGGTCTTACAAACACAGATCTATAATAGACGGCCAAAATATCATGATATATATTCTCGTCCATCACCTCTCTTCTTTAACAGTTCAGGCAGTATTTCTGCTTTTTGTATTTACTTTTTTCAATTACGAGAAACTAAACGTAAATTTCAAGGTGAAAACATAGCATTAGCAACACGTCCTGGTTGAAGTTGGATTCCTATCCAGGAAGTCTTCTTCCCTCCTCAAGGTGTAACTAAGAATCAAGGAAGAGAAGCAGCTTGTAGCTTTCATTACATTGAAATTTAATTTCAACCTATCTACAAGTGCTTCCCAGTGACAAAATGCAAGTAGTCAGAAATGGGGGTTTCCAATAGTGAGCATTACTTAGGACTTGTCTTAATGCATGTCCAATGATTCAGGTAAGGGAATCACAAAAAGGTGAATCAGTTCAACTGGATGAGAAGTCTTATTCAGAAATGTTTCATCACTCACGCCGGTGCTGTCTTCAGTCAGAGCTGACTCCACGCATCCCCATCCTTATAAACAATACAGTAGCATGCCAACCAAAAAAAGGATGGTTTCATATGCAAGTTTGTCATTGACTGGACAGTGGTATGAGTGCTATTCACAGGGGGTTGGGGAATAGAAATATAGAAATACAAATTACTTAGGACTGACATTGAGATAAAGTTTAAAAAAGATGCAATTTCCCTTTAAGCAGTCACTTTTAGTCAGGTACAGAAACATTTGATGGAAACAATAAAATGAGAGAAATGGAAAAAAAATACTTTTGATCATTGATGTTTTCTGGCCTGATTGATCACCACTTTTATTTCTAAAGGTGCATCTGGGTGTGGCCAGGAGATTTGGTTTTGAGTGTACCCCTGACTCAGATACAGGAGGCTGCCTCGAGTTTCCACCAACATCCCAGCCCCTACTCCATTTTATCTCTGTCCTCTATCGTGACATGGGTGAGAACATTGAGGGGGTGCGGGCTCGGGCCTTCCATGATCCAGATAATGATGCTCAGCAGAACCACAGTACTAGTAGCAACAGTGATAGTGGGATCGGTAACTTTTTGCCAGAGGAGAAGAGCAACCGGATGCTATTAGTGGACCTTGGAGGTCCTCTTAATCACAACCACAATGCTGGGCCTCGCCGCTGGGACAGCCCACCCCCTTCCCAGCAAGCCTGGAGCCCCTGTCCGGGAGTTGCAGCCTCTCACCCTCCCCCACCTCCTCCTCCGACTATCCGCAACGGCCACTTCCGTCATGACCCTCACCTGTCCGATCTCCCTCACCCTCTCCCCTTGCCTCATCCCGCTCTCTCCGATGCTGCTGGCTGGCAGTCTCGAGGAGCGCATGCCCACCCACACCATTACCCAGCAGGAAAAAGGGGAGGAGCTTCAGGAGGAGGAGGAGAGAAGAGAGGAGGTGTAGGATCAGAGCAGCAGCGTTGGCTGCCAGTCCACGTGTTGAGAGACTGGCGTCAGCAGCACCACCACCGCAGCAACCTTCAGGGCCTGAGTAGTGATCAGGAGTCCTATGCTGAGTCCACTGACGGATGGTCCTCGGCTAACTGCAGCACCCTGCCCCCGCCCATGAACAAGATCCCAGCAGATCGCTACAGAGCCCCACTGGCCCCAGGAGACCAGCTGCCACCACCTGGTGGAAGCCAGCCTCCCCATCCAAATCACCACACCCACAGATTGACCACTCAGAGGGATGAGTGGGCCAAGAAGCTGTTTGGTGCCGGGGACAAGGAAAGGGAGAGACCTGGGGCAGAGAGAGGAGGAAGGGATAAGAAACGAGGGAACACCAAAGAAGGAGAGAAAAAGGTAAGACTGGGAAAGAGTTCTACATTGGTCTGAAATAATGAACATCAGTAAATTGCATTGCTCTGCTGCTTTTATCTTTTATGCTGCTTAATGCCTTTATCAATATAATGTTGTTTTTTTGTTGTTTTCGGGTGAATTAGAGTTATGGATCCAACTTTGAATATTTCTTGAAAAGTAAAAGTGTAACTATTGTCCAGTACATCATTATATTTCACACATCTATGGGGACTGTATCCCTGCTCTCCACCAGAGTGTATGCTATGATATGCTATATACCATCTGGGCTGTGGTGTTCTGAAAGGTCTGTGTTAAAAATGACATGGACATGAGAAGTCTGGACAGCAGGCAGCAGCCTCCATCACACACTCTTGTTATGGGAAATTCCTCATAGTAAATGGTGTATCTAGATCATGGTATCTGGGACTAGCATTTATTGAGGCCATAAATTAATTTATCCTCATCCCACTTACCTCCATCCTATTCCACTTCTCATTTTTTCGAGTGCTGCATGTTGTTCAGATTTTCAGTCACTTATTCAGTTTCACTAAAATTGAGACTAAAATGATGAGTAATTTGGAACACTGTATATGTAATGCAATTCTCCACCATAACTGTTTTATAAAAAATGTCAAGAGTACAGCTATAACTCTCCCGTTGGACTTGGGACAGACAGATTGATAAGTTATTTATGCCCGGTGCTCCAATATCAAAGCATATGTATTATTCACTAGCTAGACATCTGCCTGTACCTGAAAACCACCTGGTTCTTGAAGGGAAACCACCTGTAGGAGCAGCATAGCTCAGTGGGTAGACTGGTCGTCCGGCAGTCACAAGGTGACAGGTTCAATCCCCGTTCCTGCAGAAAGCATGTCAAGGTGTCCTTGCACAGGACACTGAACCCCTAATTCCTCCCTGAGCACCATATGGTGGCAGCTCACTACTCCTATACAATAGGGTGGGTTGAAATGCAGAACATTCCAAATTTCCTCTTATGGAACTGATAAATCAATCTCCGTTTTGGAATCTTCAGCTGTCAAGTGAGCCCAACATTTAAAAAAAAGGTATATGCACTTCTCTGTTGTTGAGCCCACTTGACAAATGACAATAACATGACGCATGAAAAGGGCTCACACTTAACAAGACTGAAAGAAATCACT
>OMLC01105172.1:0-25512 GCA_900302585.1 Regalecus glesne
ATAGCAGATCATCATCTCCATCTCTACCTGTCCTCTACATCTTCCTCTGTCACACCAGCCACCTGCATGTCCTCCCTCACCACATCATAAACCTCCTCTTTGGTCTTCCTCTTCTCCTCTAGCCTGGCAGCTCCATATTCAGCATCCTTCTCCCAGTATACCAGCATCTCTCCTCCACACATGTCCAGACCCTCTCAGTCTGGTCTCTCTGGCTTTGTCTCATAACTGTCCAACCTGATCTGGTCTCACTACCATCTTATAAACCACCTTGTCTCTCTCTCTCAACAATCCTATCTATAAAGGTGGATTGTGCAAAAGATAATATTAGGGCAAGGAGGGCAAGTTATGAGACCAGATCATTGCCACTGATTCAAACACCAGTATAACCTGGTGTTGCTTAGCAGTATGGCTTTTCTTTATCAGGGCAGATGTGAAATGTCCGCTAAACAACCAGCAGTTACAAACAGCCATTCACAATTCATGAAATATCATCAGCATCCCAGATGACTTGACTTTGGCCTTGTGTTTGTCTGATGGCTGTGAGTTACTGCTGGCTGTATAACACATAGGCCCTCGAGGATGCTAAAGGTATCCTTGACCTTGCCACAGATCCCCACCCAGTGTGTAGCGGTTAAATGGAGCTTTCTGGATCCATTGTGAGAAAATGGAGACTGATGTGTCCTGTGAGACGCCTGGCACCTTCCAGGAGTATTGGCCACTCTGCATCTCATTACCTCTAACTGGTTCTGACAGCCTTCTTTGTCTGTCTTCAGACAATGGTAGCATCTGACCATGATCTCCTCTAACCTGTTGTGGTCTGGCTCAGGTGTGGAGATGTGGCCCAGCCAATCACAACATATACACACACTACCCCGCCGTGGTGAGGAGAGCACTGTATTTCTCCTCAGCGCCAGCTAAATTGTAGCCATTTTGTCATCATCATAGTAAATGTGTGGTGAGGGGTGGAAATGGTGATGATGGTGGTCTCCCGCTAAGTGATTTTCTCCCCCTCTCAGCGCTGTCTATTGTACGGGTTGATCTGCCCATTATTGCTGACTGCATGAGCTGCTGAGCCGCGAGGCCGGCCTGCTCGGTGCCCGCGTGTAATTACCACGTTCATCTGTCACACAGTCTTTAATGAGCAAGGGTGGCTGAAAGACACGACGAGAACTCCGTCTCATTTGCTGCCATTTCAGAGGCCTGGGGTCCTCTCTCGGGGCGTGAGGCCGCTATGTGGAGGGGAGACGCTTTCATGTGGTCAGAGACACAAAGAGGGAGCTGTTTCTTAGGAGGTGAGCGTGCGTACGGGGGACTAGTATCTGACACGCCCTTAAACTGCTCTCGAAAACAACCTCCTGCTTGTTTCTAAATAGCGCAAGTGACATCAAGTCCTCCTCCCTGCAGACAGACAGAAAAACAACGTGTAGCAGGTCAACACAACAGACAGAGGAGATCTTGACACCAACATCCCATCCAAGGGCGTGAGGGGACCCAGGGAAGAGATAGGAAAAAGCCAGACCCACTACGACGGGCTTTTAATTGAATATGACGGGTTTGAACCCGCTGACGGCTACCACACTCCTCTGAGGGCCAAACTAATGAGAAATCAATGACACCAAAGACTGAACTCTGTCCCAGCAGCAATCCTCTAAAGCCAGTGTGACTCAGGTGTTTAAGAGGGACAAGGCACTGAGAGACCCTGGTTTACCCTCCCATGCATGTGTGCACTCATAGGAACGACACGTCCACGTCAAACGCATGACGGTGAAACCTTCCAGCAGCTCTGTTTGAGTCACAGGCATTGAGAGAAACGGTCTTATCTTTGGCTCATCTGGGCATCCCAGGTACAATGTTGCCAAATCAGAAGGTGGATCGACAAGACAAAACCCAAATCGGTTGAGGCCTGGCCCGATAGTGACCCACGTTGGTGCTGTGCCCTCACCGAGGTACCGATGGAAACTATTAAATCAACTGTTCCTGAGGAACAGGGAACCAGCTGGGAGAAGAAGTGGAGAGGAACAGTCTTATCTTTAGGCTGGTCACAATGCATGGGCTGTTTGAGGGACCATGTTTGACCATGGGTAGCTCAGGAGTAGAGCATCCGCATCCGGAACTAAAGCGCAGGAGGCTCCTGGTTTGAACCCACCACGGGGCATCAGGAAAGGCATCCGGTCATAATCCCCCATGCCTACCCTGAGACGGACTGGCAGCCTGACCAGACCTCTCCGCCTGCCTTCTGCCCACCATCGGGATAGACACCAACTGATCTGTGAGCTGACTTCGGATGAGCGCTGATGATGACATGACATGCCATTCCTTGACCAAAGTCAAAGGATACTTACTCTACTGAGGGCTAATGTAACTCACAGCTATTGCAATGAAAGGATATAGCTAAAAGCAGAATCATGACTTGCTAGCTGATAGCTTGGCTTCATGTAATTCAGCTAAAACGCGACACACAGTGTCGATGTGCCTGGAGAGAGGAGGAGGGGGGAGGGAGAAAGAGGGAGATGGAGAGGGGGGAGTCAGTTCCATCCTTCATGACTGCAGTGATTTGGGAAAGTACAGGAAAGATGGATCAGCCTCCCATGCCTTGCCTCATCTGTCTGTCTGCCGACCCTGTATGTTATCACTACGGGGGCTGGACCAGTGTCGATTAGTGGAGCTAGAGGTGAGACACCTGTCACCTGGTAGAGAGAGAAGGAGAGAGAAGGAGACAAATACAGGACAGGATGAGAATGAGGGAAAGGAAAAAAGAGAGAAAGCAGGGAGGAGCTCTGTCTTGAAATCCAATGCCAGGGGAAGAGATAGAAACAGCTGTATGATTAATGGCAGACTGTCAGCGTGCTACAGGGTGGAGGAGCAGAGGAGAATACGCTGTGGTTAGAGAGCATGACTGCCCCACTGGCACCCAGGTCACACTGCAAGAGGCTGCGCAGCGGTACCATTTTTTTTTAAAACACCTGGGAATGAAACATTCCTATTACAGCATGTGAACAAGGAACGTCACCTGGATGAACACACTAGGGACAAAAGGTAACAAGGCCTCACACACCTCACAGACAGGATGGTCTCTATGGCAGCAGACTAAACATCAACGCACGACCAACATGTATCCTGGTTCTGCTGAATGACAGAAGCTAAGCAGGTGTGGGCTCTGCGAGTTCTTGGGTGGGAGACCACCCGGGAAAACTGAGTTGTGGGTGGAAGTGGTGTTGGTGGGCCAGTAGGGGACAGTCTTCCCTCTGGTCCTACTAGAAACCAAACCCCAATGTCCCGGTGCAGGGATGGGGACACGGAACAGCACATGGAATGATTTTCCACAGCGACAGAGAAGAAAATTGCCCGTCGGAAAGAATCATGTTTGTCTTCCCATCAGCCCATGGGAGGTCTGGCACTCGGCGGTACAGTCGGAATGTCCAAACACGAAGAGCGAACACTATGATGGATGGGCTGACGGCGGTCGGCCCGACGTGCGGTCAAGAAGACACCAGACGCACGCTCTGAAGAATGCGCCTGAGAAAATCCCTCGTCGCTCCCCCTTTCTGATACGCCCCTCATGCAAAAATAAGGTCAGATTGGACAATGATGAACTCTGAGCGTTTGGAGGTGGCCAAACGTACCCCACATGACAGAGTGAGGGCATGAATGATTTAGCGGGGTTCAGGAAGAAAACGCTCATGAAAGAAAGATCAGGACTGGACAAGTCTGCTCTTTCAGAACACACTCACGGATGAGGGAAGAAGGGAACAGTCCACCGCCCTGGGATGGCGTGAGAAAGCCCTTCCAGCCCACACCGTGTCTGATCTCGTGACTGCAGCCACAGCTCCACAAAGCTCCTGTCAGAGGCTGTTAAGGGATCTCCCGACAAATGTGGCACACTCAGACACTCTGGGAAAATTAGGTTTTCAAAACAGCCATCACCCACTGTAAATAGCCCCGGCCCCGGCCAACGACTGGCTGCAGACTAACTGGAGGAGGCTGATTCCAATGAGCTTAATGTAATGATCCACTCTGGAATGTAATGTGCTGTGATTTGTGTTGGGCTGGGCTGAAGTAATAGTCTGTCTATTCTAATGCAATGAGGCTAACGGGAAGAGCTTACGCCGAGACCCTCTGCCTCGGACGGCGATGTGTGAGAACAAGTACAGGAGCAAACGACCACGAGCGGAGAGCTCGCTGGGAGCCGTGCGGTTCACTCTGTGGAATTTCAGCACGAGGAGACACAGTGGGGTGGCAGTTAGAAGGTCCCGGGTTCGAATCCCGTCCGAGGTCCTTTCTGTGTGGAGTTTGAATGTTCTTCTCATGGTGGGTTTCCACCCACCATCAAAAAGACATGCATGTTAGGGGTTAAAACTCTGAACTGGAGTGGGCCCGCTGCTCCAGCACAATTGGGGGTCCGTTTCACGTGTCACAATTAGAGCCCACGTTGTGGGGATGGACATGGACTTGGACGGAGCTTTGGGGGTTTAAGGCCGGATGTCCTCCCTGACACCTAGCGGTAGGTTCAAACCCAGTCCCTCGGGCTCGTCAATTCCTGAAGCAGAAACTCTACTACTGAGCTACCACGGCTCCGATACAACAGGATGGGTTAATGCAGGGAACACTATTCATTGTGTTAGGCTAGTGAATGACAAATGAATAAAGCTTCTTGAATCAGCAGCGAAACCCTCAAGACTGCACAATGAGTCCGCCTGAGCATGTCACAGTAGTCATAGATCTCATCACAATGGCTGCTGTGTCCCCGATCTTCTCACATGCCATGAGCCAGACGGTGAAACACGTCTTGGGCGGGCAGGTACGAGGCCATATCAGGACTACGAGGTGTCTCGTCAAAGTCTGCTCAGGTAACATTCCCACACCCATTATGCATGACTCCCTGCAGGGAAGCACTTTCACACTCATGTGCAGGGAGAGGAGCACGGGGCATTTAAAGCCACCTTGTTAAACTTGCACTGGGCTATAACTCTGCTCATTTCACTGCCCTAATTAGGAACACACACTGCCAATGCCTTTCCCACGCAGAGGTCATCTCCTACAGATGCAACACCCAACAACCGGAAACAACAGACGGAGCGGAGCCACACTCGTCTGGCAGGCCGGGTTTATACGGATGGGAAATGAACCACTGGTAGCTGTGGATGGGAAGCCAGTAGTGACTCCAGAGCTGTCTGGACTGCCTTGTTTACAGGGCCTCGTGGGGGTCGAACACCAGTGAGGGATGAGGGAAGAACGAATGTGAGGTCGCCGTCTGACATTACACTGATGGATTGCCTAACTCTATTCTAACCTATGAGAAAAACACCTTTTCAGGCTCAATAATCCAGGTAGTCACCAAAGTCAAATCAGTTGCATCAGGTCATCTGGACATAGGTTTAAACACAAAACAGGAGTACGTTTCTCTCAGCCCAGTATGTGACCCACCCATGGAGGGGTCACATACTGGTCACATAAGGACTGATGTCTGGTGTCTCTCTTAGAGACAGGGGGAAAGGTTCAGTCATCATGAGGGTCTCAGAGTAGAGCCTCTGCTCCTCTACCTAGAGAGGAGCCAGTGGAGGAGGTTCAGCATCTAGTCAGGAGGTCACCTGGTCTCCTCCCTAGTGAGGTGTTCCAGACATGTCCAGCTGGGAGGAGGCCACGGGGTAGACTGAGGACCAGGTGGAGGGATTATATCTCCACCCTGGGACCACCTCAGGACCCCCAGTCAGAGCTGGTGGGTGTGGCCAGGAGGAGGAGGTTTGGGGGTTCCTGCTGGAGCTGAGACCTCCATGACCTGACTCTGGATAAGCTGTTGATAATAGATGGATGGACTCTGCTTAAAGATGCGCATGCACACTTTGGCCTTTAATATGGTTTTAACTGAATTTACTTGTTTGCTCGTGTTCACTTAGTGTTCCTTATATTTTGTGCATTTTGTACAACCTAAATGTCTGTGAGCTGCTGCTGCTGTATGGTCAAGACTCTTCAAAATGAAGCTCCTTAAAGAAAAAACAAAGTAAAACACACACAGAGGGCCACAGTCGTGACAAACCAAATCAACAGTCATTGAATTTGAATTGAGCCTATTCATTAAAAAATATGCAAAACTTAAATGGAGCCTCCCCTTCATAGGTTGTCATTTGTTAATATCAGTTAGTTGGGTAATCTACTCTACATGCTTTGGGCAATAGAAGGAATATAGACCAAGCATCTCTGTGACTTTTGAAACCCATTCTGTGATCTCAGCTCTGATTTCCACATGTTTCCAGATTCTCAAATTCCACACCAGTGACACAGACCAGGTTCTGAGATGTCTGGGACTCCCCCATGTATCGTCTGAGAGAAAACTGTGTCTGTCTGTGTGGGAAATGACTTGGTCTTCCTGTGTCCCTCACATGTTTGGATTGTGTTTGGATTTTGTACTGCTCTCAGTAATCCCCTCCTGGTGCATGCAGAATATTGTATGTGAAGTGCTCATCTAGTCCTAGGTATCACAGGAATGTATACGTGGATAGTCAAAAGGCCTTTCTAAAACTATAACACTAAAGTCTTATCTGAACTGTTTGAATATATCAAGTCTACACAAAGCCCACATGGTGATGTCCGCCCGATGATCAGTGAGATCCCTTTTGAGCTCAGTGCTATGATAATAAGCTCTCCATGTTGGTTAATCTTTCTAAAACGGTATCTTTCTGTGCAGAGGGCACACTCCACTGAAGGTGTGGTATCCAAAAAACATGGCTGGTTAAGTATATTGCATCTTCTCTTCTTGTCTCTTCTCAGTCCTGTGCCCTCCTGTCAGGGTACCGGTGGTTAGGGGGTTCCCATCAGCAGGTAGAAAGTGAGGGCTACAATGAGCAGCAGGCAGAAGGGAGAGTTGAAGGTCTGGTAGGCAGTGGAGGGCATAAAAATATCCTCATACTTGTAAATGCTGATCATGTGGTCACTGACTGGCGGAGAGTCGATGTCATGCCTTGTGATCGAACCTGTTGATGAAAGAACAGTAAGATGAAGCGATTATGGAGGCCTGGGCCAAAGAGAATAGAAAATGAAAATCACAAGTGTCCTCTCATACCAGGAGAACTCTTGCCTACAGTCAGACGCTGGGTCCGAACACGCACCTTGTATAGCGGGCCCCCAGGCAAACAGGTAGTACCATGAGAGGTGCAAGTCCACCAGTGTTTCCTCTCTGGGGACGTAGAGTGGACGCTTAAATCGGCAGGTCACCCGGTTGTTCTCATAAATGCCCTCCTCATCCCTGGCTGGGTTCCTCTTGATCTCCTTGGCCCACTGGCCCACATTGTAGAAGTGGTGGATGCGCACACGCCCGTTGTCATCATGGACACAGCCCATGACGTCATCCCCTCCCTGAGAATCAGCAATGGCAAGATGTGAAAGATGCTCCATGAAAAACAATCAACTGATGCGATGGGGGGGTGCATAAGGATCATGTAGTGGGGGGCGTGGTAGCTCAGGGGTAAAGCACAGGCTTCGAGAGCTAGCAAGTCAGGGGCTGTGGGCTTGAACCCACCACAGGGAGTCATGAAAGACATCTGACCTAATACACCAGCCCCCATCCCACCTGTCCTGTGATGGAATGGTGACCTATACAGGGCATTTCCCCACCTTTCAGCCAATGAGCACAGGGTCAGGCTACAGCATGACTCCATGACCCGATTGTGGATAAGTAGTTGACGATGGATGGATGGATAGATGGATGGATGGATAGATGGATGAAATACAATGACCGGATAACGTGTCTTTCCTTTCCTTTAATATTCAAAACTAGATGTTTTCAGTTTAAGGAATTTCCAATCACTAGAATAGGATCTGCTCTGTAGGCTCAGCATGTTTGCATTTGTCATGGAGATCAGATTATTTTATGTCTACCAGCTAGAACTCCTAAAAACAAGCCAAGTTAATTCACCCAAATGTTATAGCAGCCAGTGGACCTCAGCTTGTGGATTTAAATATCACTACGTGATCATTTTTACTCACTGTGGCATTTTGTTTGCAGGACCAAAGGTCATGTTAGATAGCCAGCGTGCTATTAAGAAGCTGAACGCCTCAAGTCAGGGGGATGAGGAGCCTTCTTCACCACCTCGGTTTCTAATGGACCAATCATCTGTCTTACTCTCCCAACACTGTCCGTCATCTGACGGCTAACAATACTACGAGCAGAGTAAAGGTACTCACCATCTTCTTGTCAGAGGAGAAGCCCACAGCCAGCCAGCCGTCCGTGTCGCCGCTCATCTCGTACTCCACATCTGTCCCGATGCGACGATAACTCAGAAAGTAGTCACAGGTCTCGGCGTCACAACCCGGCTTCCCATACCTGGATATGCACAAACACCTACGTGAAAAACACGTCATCCAGGTGATGATAGACAGATGGATCGATAGACAGACAACATAGACAGACAGACAGACAGACAGACAGACAGATACCTGATGCAGCCCTTGGTTATACCACAGTCACTGACTTTGATCTTGGCGAAGGGATCCACTGGCGGAGCAGTGGGGAAGGGATAACCTGGAACACACAAAAACAAAACCCTCGTCTCCAGACCGCAGCAGACGGTCTTGGTATGGGGTCAGGCTGGCAAGCAAGATCAGCCTATCCACAGGCATGGTGTGTGTGCATCTGCGTGTTCCCACTTCAGCCATATGTGAAGGGACCAGTTTGTGTCTTTAACCATCAGAATCAGGACATCTCTGAAAAGGGAGGACATTTTGGGCAGTTCTCACTCCTTGGAGAGTCTATTTTAGAGTTAGGGCTTCATTTTAGGGCTAAGTTTAGAATCAGAATTAGGTCGAGCTAATTTTATTTGTATAGCCCATCATCCCAAATCACAAATGTGCCTCACTGGCTTTCTAATAACACAACATCCGGGCATTAGACCCTCACATCAGATCAGGAACAACTCTTGAAACTTTTAACAGGGGGGAAGAAGAGGAAGAAACCTCAGGGAGAGCACCAGAGGAGGGATCTCTCTCCCAAAGCAGACAGACATGTAGCGGATATTGTGTCTACAGAAAAAAAAACATAATCTACAGAACACAATATTGAGAGGATAACAGAATTATAATGAAACTGCAAGAATATTATCAATAAGAGAATGGATGTGATCAATGAAGGGGGTCAACACAAACATAGACAAACATGTGTGAGACGGACAGAGAGAGGAGAGAAAGGGGGGAGAGGCCAGCTCAGCTGCGAGTGGGGGAGCTGGCCCGGGTGCTGAAAGGCCCAGTGTGATGAGGTTGGATCAGATGCAAATCATTCTTCTGCAGGAGAAGACCCAATGTTTACACCATCTTTACATCTCTGATAGTTTTCAGCCGATTAAATCCCAGTCCGCAGGCACCCCCCCACACACACCATGTCAACAAAATGCAGGTCTGTGTAAATGAAAATACACATATGGCTAAACCAGAAGAATCGGTGGGCTCTGGCCTGTGTCAGAACCGTCCTACCGTCATCTGAGAGATATCTTGACTCCAGGAACTCAGAGGCGAAGGTACTGTACGAGTCCTTGTGGGGCTCCTTGTGGCCCGGCTCTCTGTGATCTCCGTGTCCGGTCCGGATCGCTCCTTCGTCGGTGGGGCTCGGTGCGACTCCCGGCCACCACCAGCAGCAGCAGCAGCAGCTGTGGCTCAGCAGCGCCAGTATGAGCCTCCGCAGGGACATCACGGCCAGTCTGTTGAGACTAATGTCGGTGAGGAAGACACCTAAGAGCACTGATCACGCCGACGCCTCGTCAGGGATTTCATTTCGGCACCCATCGTCACATCACCCTCGTCTAACGTCGTTCGAGCTCAGTCTGATGAGGTGAACCGACGCGGGGACGGGGTGTTGGTGTAGGGGGGGGCTCGGTTCCGTCAGATGTGTGGACGAGGAGATGAATCCTCACCGTTAATTAGTCGGATCCGTTTGGTTTTATCGGCTAATTCGGCAGCGGTGCTAAACGTTGATAGCCCGCACGGCTCGTATCGGTCGTGGCGTATTTCGGTCGCGGACTCCGCCGCCGGTCCATCCAGGCGGGGAAATGGTCTCGTCCGGACCCTCACCCACACAGCCAATGAGGAGCCGCTACGTGCAGTTACCATGGTGAGGCCGTTGGGGTCGATGCCCCGACACATGTCCGTCTGACCAATAGTGATGCCAGCATCTCTCCATGTAAACCTCCTGTTCTCATGGTCATTAGCTATGGCATGCTTGGCAACATGGCTCAGGAGGTCGTCCAGTAACCGGAAGATCGGTGGTTCGATTATTGCTCCTTGCAGAAAGCGTGTTGAGGTGTCCATGAGCAAGACACCAAACCCCTGACTGCTTCAGACCTGTGATGGAACGGTGACCAATGAGCGCTGGGATAGGCTCCGGCATGACTCCACAACCCGGCTTCATAAACGGTTGATAATGGACGGGTTAATGGTCGGATGTACTCAAATGTGTAAACTACAGAACCCAGTTTCCTTCAACCTTGAGTCAACTGAGTTTTCACAAAACCCAGTTTCTGAAACAAGGCCCTGCTCTCTGACACCCTCCCACCAGATGACAAGTGTTACGGATTTGTCATCCTCATACTCAGCATCAGCCATCTTGGACTGGGCCTCCATCATCACTGCAACTGGCATGGATGGGGTCTTTCCATTGACACAGAGGCCAGAGTAACTCGAACAGAAGTGAAAGTCAAATGTGGGAGAACAACATTAACCAATGAGGTGTGTGTTCCTTCTGAACTCATGACCCAAATCCTGAAGGTCCTCTCAACACCCTGATTAGCCACATCAGCTCTGGGCCTGTTGTATGTGGGCTGGCCACGTGGTGGTGCTGTAGTTCCACAGGACCCTTCCCAGACTAGTTCTGTACGATTTCTGTTGCTTCCTGGATTATTAATTGTAAATAGAAATATAAAAAATGGCCTTACACATTGAAGAATTAACATACAATATATATATAGTTTACCGTCTTTCAAGCCACGCTTCAAGGATCACTTGAAGTAAAAGGTAAAGGGACTTGTTCTTTTATCACACTTTGCTAGTCTATTGACCGTTCAAAGCGCTTTACAATAAACTCTCTTTCTCTCTCTCTCTCTTTTATATATATATATATATATATATATGTATATATATATATATACATACATACATACATATATACACATACATATATACATACACACACACAGAAATAGGCCACTTACCTCAGTCATTCCTGGTGTTATTATGGGCGCTGCGATGAAGACAACATAGGGAGCAAACTCAGCTGTCCTGAGGATCTTCAGAGCCTGTTGAGAGAGATGATTATTTTTAAACTCGGTTAATAAGATCCAGGTACATGTTGTGGTGACCCAGTGGTTAGAAGGACATCCTCTGCATGAACACCTCTTTCTTCAGATATCAAAACTTTCATACTCATCTTCTATGAGGCTTTGATAGCTCAATGGTAGAGTGAGTGCCTCCAAGTCAGGTGTTGCGTGGCATCAGGAAGGGGCATCTGGGTTTATATCCCCCATTATCGGGTAAATCTGAGACCTACATTACAGGGTACTTTGTGTGGCCACTGGACCAGGAAAGTATTATTCAAAATCGCTGAAGCAGATTTTAGCTTCCATTGGTACCCTATGAGGGCACAGCACCAATGGCAGCCTCAACCAATCCGGTAGGAAAGGACCTCTTCAACCTCTCTAACAGTCAAGTTCTTAACCTAACTTTAAAAGAAGCCATTATTTGTGGTAGCTCAGCATGTCGCAAAGTAAGAACCAGTATATCAGAGGAACAGCTCAGGTTGGAGGGTTTGGAGACAGAGCCAGAGAGACCAGACTGAGATGGTCTGGACATGTGTGGAGGAGAGATGCTGGTATACTGGGAGAAGGATGCTGAATATGGAGCTGCCAGGCTAGAGGAGAAGAGGAAGACCAAAGAGGAGGTTTATGATGTGGTGAGGGAGGACATGCAGGTGGCTGGTGAGACAGAGGAAGATGTAGAGGACAGGAAGAGATGGAGATGATGACCTGCTGTGGAGACCTAGAGCAAGTTGTAGTAGCGGGTGTTGGAAAGTCTTCCAGAGATGAGATGGAGCTCACTAATTATGATTCCCTTTGAATAAAGTTAATGGCCAAACCCCCTGAGATATAGGCTAGAAACCTTTCCTCCCCATTCTTACTTGTGGTTCCACATCTAGGATAGAAATCATGCCCTGGGCGTGGATCTGCCTGATGGTCTCCAGCCTGGTTCCATACATGGCGTCCTCATGGCTGCCATATTCCAGATAGTCATTGTTGCTGATGTCCTGCATCATCTGATCGTGGGACACAAAGTAGTAGTTCTTCCCATTCTCCTCCTCTTTCTTTGGAGGCCGAGTTGTGTCTGAGTCATGAGGGAGGATAAGAAGGATGGAAGACATTATACACAGGAACAGAAACAGGTGAAAGAACAGAGAAAATTATATTCTCTTCATAAATGTGCATCAGCCTGCTTGCCTTTGGCCTTCTGTAGCAAGGACTAGCTCTTGGTTTGGAGAAAGCTTGACACATTCTGCAACTGTGTGCGTGCATCTGTTTGCTTGTAAACTTACGTGGGATGGGGTAGGCAAAACGGTCAGGGTGCTTAGTAATGAGAGTGTTCTTGATGTGCCTCCTACCAACACCATGGGCACCTAAGTGGAGACAGAATAGTACAAACACTGCATTAAGTTAATAGACTGGCCTGGCTAAGACAATACACTCACAGTTTGGATATCTGTAAACTACTAGCAATGGTCATCTTTTAACCTTCCAAGTGCTTTTAGTTTGTCGATATCAGCACCAGATGAGTTAACGCTTTAACTCCGAAACAGAAAGTTCATACGACACAGCAAAACATTCTGACTGATGAAAATACATATCCATGTGTTCATATTTAGCTTCGGATCATAACCTAAAAGCAAGGACCAAGCTAATACTTCCCATTGCCTATCTTTTTTGCATAACTGGCCTCGCATCTCCCTTTGTGTGTGTAGAGATCAATTTAATAATAATCTTTATTATTTTTAAAATATGTTTTAATTAAAATTGGAGCCACTAATAACAGTTAACCTACATGTCTACTAAGCCCTTTTACACGTGTTTTTCCCTGTGCTGCAGGACACAGCAGAGGAGAGGCAGCCATCACCTACCGAGCAAAACCAGTGTTTTTCTCTTGAACGCTGGCAGCTTCACGACTTCCTCATAAGTCACCAGGTCTAGTTGGTCAAAAACTGCAGAGAAGGGAGAGAATAAGGGCTATTGATGTTGAAATGGCTGGATGATGGCAGAATATTGAGATGCAATGTTGGGGATGGGGTGGTCTCTTGAAATGAACTAGGTAAGCACATGAATGTGAAGTTCGGAGCTCCCTTGTGTAAAATGAGAGGATAGGGGGGGGTATATGCTGCATTGAAATGGTTGAAAGCAGGGGGGCTCCTCTGCGGATCAATTCAGTTTGGTTATGATTTTGTCCAAACAAGATTACAACCAAGTACTGAAACCCGGGCACACATGGGATTTTGGACAGCTGGTGATATGCTAGGTGTGGATTCTTGTAAAAAAAATTATACTGTCAGCAGGATGGTGAGGTTTTGTGGAGGGGAATGACTGCTCATCATGTGTAAAAGAAAAGGTTTAAGCCTGCTAGAAAATAACCAAACGAGGCACTAACAAAGCACATGCTAGTCAGATTAGCATTAGCAGCATCAGGTTTCAATCCTGTTATCACAGAGGTTAAAGGCCTTATTCAGATATCATAGTCATGGCAGGAGCTGAAGAAAATGTCAATCAAAAGCCAATTTAGCTTCTGCCAGACCCTACCGAGGTCAGACCCTTTGAGGAGCATGAAGTCCTGCTAGTTGGTCAGGTGAGAAACAGAATTTGGTAAATCCATGCTAGGCTGACTAGCATCTGGGCCAGTTGAACTACATCGTCAGTAAGAAATCACAGAGTGGACACCAGAGCTCACAACAATGCTCAAGGTGCCACTCTCAACCAACGCAGACATCGGGAGGAAGAGAAGGGAAAGGGAGGAGAGAAGCTGAGCACCATTGTCCGGAGTTACTTACATGCAGCCAAGTCAGTGGGTAAGAGACAGCATGGAATATGGACAAAGGGGAGGAGGGGGATTAATTAAAAAAAGACACCATAAAGGAAGACAGGTAGAAAAATCACTGTTAATTGCAGGAGTGTTAGCAGTTGAACACAGAGGCAACATTGACACAGAGGTAAGAGAAGAGCTGTTTGGGCCAGCGGAAGGAGAAGTTTTACACAGAACAACCATGCAGCATTGACAAGAAAAGACAGATTACAGTCAAACTTGGAAAGAACACATCCTTGGCATCAGTGTATGGAGAATACATTCATCATGCCCCCCACCTTCCCTAAATGCAAAGCCCCTGGTCTACTCGGCCTAGAAGCAAATAGTTCAAGTAGGGACATTAAATTAAAAGTCTGTTGAAAATCGAGAAGCCCTGCGTAGAGAGAGCTTCATATTGTAGCTCATGTTATCGTGGGCAGTGGAGGAGGGCTGCAGTCACACAGATCCATCTCAGTTGTGGTGAAGTGAGGGGCTGGGTTATGTGTGATGATGTGGTGGATAGACGTATATAGAAGTAGACAAGGTGTGCTGGAGCACCAGCAGTTGTGTGAAGGCCTTCTTGGGTAAAGACCTAACAGACAAGCGAGTCTACCTACGTGAGGCACCAAGCAAGGCCAACATCAAGGCAACAGGCGGTAAGAATTTACCACCGTCTCCTCACAGAGACCGTTCACCATGTGCCACAGACTAATCGCTGTCTTCCAAGGCTTTCAGGCAAATTGCATCTGTCGCAGACGAAATCAACTCAAGTCATGCCCATGAACTCAGCCTGTGATTTGGGTGACCATTACCCTCAGAGTTCCACATGGCCTCTGTTGCTTAATTTGCCCTCTGCAACATCAGGAGCCTATCCCATCACTCATTGGGTGAAAGGTGGGGAAACACCCATGAGAGGTCACCATTCTGTCTCAGGTTTAAGTAGTTAGGGGTTCGGTGTCTTTCTTCCTCATGGACACGCTTTCTGGTGGGGATCGAACCACCAATCTTACCATTACTAGGATGACCACACTATCTCCTGAGCTGCAGACGAGCTGCCCCCTACGTTTATCTTCATCCCCCCCACCTACTGTAATGAGTTGTTTGTGCAGCTCAAAAGGCCAATGATCCGCTGTGGCCCCTCTGGTATTTGCCCCAAGATGCACACTGGGTAGAGTACCCTGAAGCTTGGCAAGTTTCATTCCAGCTCAGCAGCAGGTGACTGCGTGGATTACCACACCGTCAAGCAGGCAGGGGATGACGATATAGTGAAATCAGATGGCACAGTGTAAACTTGACTTGGTAAAGGCTTTCACAAGGCCTACCTGAGGACTTCCTACTTCTCACTCTTGCAATCTTTTTCCCAGGAGCACTGCATCCCACCCCCCACACACTACTAAGGTCCAGCATGACTCACTGGTCATACAGGATAGCTTTGGTGGCTGTCTTTGCAGGAGAACTATGGTGATGTGTGTATGCTGTCAAAAAGGCTTTTTCACATTATGGATTAATGATTCCATCATCAGTCCCACAAGGGGAAATGTGGAATTCTCTGCATTTTAACCCATCCTATTGTCTAGGAGCAGTGAGCTGCCACCATGTGGTGCTCAGGGAGCAGTTAGGGGTTCAGTGTCTTGCTCAAGGACACCAGGACATGCTTTCTGCAGGACCGGGGATCGAACCTGCAACCTTCCGATCGCCAGATGACCGCTCTACCCACCGATCTGTGCCGCCCCTATGGAGAAGAATGCAAGCTTCTACTTACATTTTTCAACGTTCTGTTTTGTTCCGTATGTTGTGGTGAGGAAGCCCCTTGCACACTCAGAACAACACGGTGGTTAATTGCCGCAACTGCTAGCGCTCATGCATTCTGCAGCTAACCAATACGTGTGTATCCGCTTGCAGCCAAACCCAGACCAAAGTCTTGTTTACAGACAGACTGGTGCAGCTACCAAATGAAAAGGTGTCAGCATGTTAAGAGTTTTTCAACTAGCTTTTGTACTGGCCTGTAACATTGTGGGAAAATAAAAGGCAACTCTGCCTGTATTTTATAGAGATTCTCTGTCCATCTAACAGCAAACAAGCAATCCTGCCATATTTTTCATTAATGCCTCTGAGAGGGGATGGTAGGTAACTGTGGCTGATTTGTACTTGTAAAACCAAAAGGGTCAGCAAATACTCATTGAAGGATTGACAAGAGACTGAAGAGGAACAAATAAAAGCCTCCAGTGTATATACACACAAACTGGCAGGCATGTGTACAGTATTCAACAAGTGCATGTTCGTGTTTACCTGCGTTGTGCTTGGCCAAGTACTTGTCTTTGTACTGTTTCTTCTTCTTACCAAACCAGGTGCAACTGGCCTGTTGCTCCTGTTTGGTCTTTTCCATGGCTATACACGCCACACGCCTAAAAGGACACATAACACGGATCACATGGGACCATCCCAGTACATTTAGAGGATCTGGATCTGTTTATTGGTACACACTCAGCCCATTCCAGAAGAGGGACCTTAAAAGGTGCAATGCCTAGCATCAAAATCAGTCCCAGACATCTGACATATTACTGTAAATGGTGAATGGACTTGTTCTTATGTAACGATTTATAACAATCTGACTCTTGGAGGTAATACATCGAGTAGAAACATGATCAGACACATGTCCACACAGCTGCTGGTCCTGATTCTGTTGCAGATGCGACACCTACCATTCCTGGAGCTCAGGAGAGGGGATGAGTCCTGCCGTGCCATTCTTGGTGTTCTCCAGCTTGCCCTGCCACCAGTTGTGATCGTCCTTGGAGATGATCTGAATGATGTCACCCACCCGAAAGCGAACGCCCGCCTCCTTGCATGGGATGAGGTCGTCTTTCGCTGGGTCATACTCGAATTGGGCACGTACGTAGATCTGTGAGGGTAAGGTTAGGGGTGGTGGTACAGAAAGAGTAGACCGACTCAATTTGGGCCTACATAGAACACAAAACAAAGGGAAGTGTAAGCAGTGGGGGGGATTTGTGAGAGAGAATGATTCTTTTTTATCCAAGTTATGGGGAGAGCTCAGCTGCTGAATTAGCATTTAAAATGAAAATTCAGAATGGTGGCACAGACGCATGTAATTTATAGATGACAGCAGCAAAACAACAAAACAGGAGGATGTATGAGCAGAAGCAAACAATGAGGACACAGGTTGAATGAGGGCCGAGATCAAGGAATGATGAGACGGTGAGATAAAAACGAATTACCATTTACTTTGGCTGCAATGACATCCATTTGGCCGACAGGTTATGCACAACTATCCTTCTTTTTTTTTCCTTCCGCACCTTTATTTATTCACTAACAACACATGTAGAAATGTAGACTGTGCTGTGCTAACTAGCATGGGATCTAAGCACCGCTTCTATGAGAAGCCTGAGTTTTGCGATGAGGGTGAGGAGGGTCTACTTCTACAGGCAGGGTCCACTCGGAGACAACTTACCTTGATGGACAATTTGTCCTTGATGGCAGATCTGGAGATCTATGGGGTTGAGAGCATCACACACACACACACACACACTTACACATGTATCATGCAGCAAAGGAAGTCAAAGGGCGTAAACAAAAGGCGTGATGAGGACTGTGGGATTAGACAGTCAACCAATTCACTTAAACTCTTCTCAGTCTGTAGAGTGCTGAGCGGGTGTGCGTGGTGGGACTGTGATCAGTACAGATAAAGCCATGACAGATTTATACTGTCCAGGGGAAACCACGGAGAAGGTGGGATCGAGGTTGCATGAGGAGTAAGGAAGGCAATGATGACCTCAACACAGGTACTGGGGTTTTTACACAACTCCAACGTATCTCAGAACCTCTGTTTAGTTTAGGCCTCAGCTGATGTTAGAAGGTTGATCTTAGGTCTGGGGCTTTTACAGTGAACTAGTGGACCTAGTTCACTAGTTTTACAGACCAGGGGCTAGGGAGCAAAGTAGGTCAAGCCTCTCAAAAGCTGAATGAGTTGGAAAACGGTGTGAGTTTATCCGCATCTATCTGGTGTCAAAAGTAAAAATACGGTTGACAGCACACAGAACATGCGTATGAAGCGTGTTCAAGTTCACACGTGGAAACATGGGTTAGTACCTCTGACATGCATTAGTTCAGTCCTGTGTCTCACATTCATCCTCACACCATCTCACACACCTGTGTGCATGTGTGCACACTCGTTTGCTAATAGTGATGGGAGCTGGCTCCTTTGGATTGGGAGGAGTGTGTGAGGAGGAAGGGACTCTCACCTGACGGCCTTTTGGCTGGATAGTCGATGGCAGGTCCTGAGTAGGAAGACATGACAGATGATCAGTTTGCTTTAGTTGTTTCAGTCACAAAGAATGAGCCCATGAGAATACATCCCTATATTATACAGCACATCATTCTATCTGTCCTTCAACACTACGCCCCCCCTCTCAATTTCACCATCATCAAGTTGTGTACGTCCTGCTATCAAAACTTCATCCACAGGCCGCACATGGGCAAATTATTCTAGAATATCAACTAGGTTTGTTCTCTACCATTATCGGTGGCTGCACTTAAATGAGGTAGGTTTATTTGGGGGTGGGGGTGCGCTATTCAAAGGGGGTGTGGTTAATCGAATTACCATGGTACATGTATGTATGTGTGTGTGTCTGCATGTGCACGAGAGAGAAAGGTCATCATACCAGGATGGAGCTGGTGACGCTTGCATGACCGTTGGCAGGCGACTGTCGGGACAAATCAGGTGACTCTTTCTGTGAAGACAACACAGACAAACACATGACGGGTCCATTTTAGGTCACGATTAGTCCCTACATTGCAGGGATGGACATTAACTTAGAGAGAGCACAGGGGATTAAGGCTGGAGGCCATTCCTGATGCCCCGCGGTGGGTTCGAACCTGCAGCCTCTAGCTCATCAGTTCCTGAAGCGTAAGGTCTATCATTGAGCTACCGTGACCCCCACACACATATATTAGAATAAGCATGGATAAGAAAGATTTGACTAATGACAATATTTATAAGTCATGCATGCATGCGTATGTTTCTCTGTCTATCCTTACCTCACAAGACATGGACTGGGAACGGTAGCTGGGCACAATCTTAAAGGTGATGCTTCCTCTCATTTCCCTCTGTCAGGACAAAAATGTAAAAATCTTTAACGAGGGTTTATATATTTTATTAATTAGTAACTTATATATCAATGGAACAAGAAAGCAAGTGTTGCCTAGCTCCTGAATTTGGCATGTTAACATGATATTCTGTCATTGCAAGCAGTCTATGGAACATGCTTTGCTCAGGGTTTACATGAGAACACTCTCTTAGAGCTAGACATTCCCGAGTGTAGGACCAGGGTCATATTTATAATGATTCATAATACCATAATAATATACCACATATTGATGTCCTCCGGAGCAAAAACAGCTCACTATAAATTCTGAGAGATTGATTCAGAATTCTATAAAGCACGAAGCAGCAAGACCAAGGCAGAGCTCCTGACTGACTGTCTGAAATGAAGCAGGGAGAGAAAAGAAAGTCTGAATGGGTGATGTACCAGCATCTTCTGGAGCTGTTCTACTGTCTGATTGGCCACGCTGATCCCGTTGATCTCCCGGATCTCATCTCCTACGTGCAGAGTACCTGAAGAGAAATAATGACAATACAGTATCTTCATATAGTCCCCATGTGTTGTGATTTACAGACTCAGAGACCATGAGAGGTCCTCAAAGGGGCTCAAAGTACTTCCCTGGTGAAATGAAATTATTACAATCCAAAATGTACTCAGGGAATATAACAAACTGGAGTAAAGCAGCAATTCCCTGTTACATGAATAGTTGAATCCCATTATCCTTTTGTTTTATGGGGAAGTTTAGTGAGAGAACAACATTCAGTAGTGACTTAAAATGTGATTTTGACATGTTTCAATCTCCAAACTGTTTTCTCTCCTCTTACAGTATGAATTTAAGACTTGGTTACATCTAATAAGAAAAATGTTTCTTCACTTAGGATTTAATGAGAGTTGAAATCTCTTTGTTGAAACAATGTGCTTCCAAACCTCTCCGATAAACGATCATTCTCTCTTTTGAACTGCATTCCACACAGCACATATTAACATATGCTTTAAGATGGGCTGAATATTTCCTTTTCAAATTTGGGCTTGGAGCAGACGTTGGTCTCTTCTTGCCGGATGTTGTGAACAACTTCAACAAAACGTCCGTTCAAAGAGGAGCCGATTTGATAACATACACGGTCTCACCCACCCTCATATCCTAGGACATCTAATCTAGCTTTCAACATTGGAGCTCACCCGAAAAGAGCCAGCTACATCCTAGCCTTTGTATTAGTAAGTGCATGAATCAGATACAGAATCAGAAAAGCTTGATGAACTGTTATTGAACAGGCATTATTGAGGTGGAAAGAACACACGTTAGCATGCATTGTGCACGGATACCTTGCCGATGGATCATCCCACCATGCATGATCCTGGCCACAATACAATGGTTGAGGTCGTTCATTTTCAGAGTGATGCCCTTGGAGAAGAGAGAGGAAGGTCAGTGACAGATGTAGGAAAAGAAAAATCACTTGAATCAGTTTAATTGATGGCAGGTGATTACTATTTAACATGAGCTTGAACGTGATTGGTTAATTCTGAAAACATCCGTATGCAACCGACTAGGAGTAAGTTTTGTATCTCTCTCTTTTTCCCTCTTTCTGGTTGTAATTCACTTCATCTGCATAGATTCATTTCACATTAATGGTGGAAAAAGTTCTGCCCTGATTTATCTTGGTTTCATGATTTTATGTCACAAAAACCTGCCATTTTAACAGGGGTGTTGATTTTTATATCCATCATACAACCAGACCAAGATGGCAGTAAAAATGAGTCTGTGTGAGTGTGTGCATGTGTGTTTAATCCTCAGCCCTATATCTGTGAATTCAACACGGATTTTTGTGTGTGAGGGAATTCCCACCATGGGCTCGTCTGTGTTCTTCTGAAACTGGACCAGACGGACACGGGTGACATTCTCCAGGTCCATGTCTCCGTTGGTGCTCTCCGGGGAGTCCCCGTTCAGGTAGGGCGAGGTGGGCGGCGGGGTCACCCTCAGCGCTTCGTCACTGTACACTTCATGGGCCACCACATCATGGGTCTGCAGTAGAGCCTGGGAGTGCACCATGAGAAATTAAAAAAAACATTTTATCTGGTTACTGTGTTCCTATAAGGGAATTTGTCCTCTGCATGTAACCCCTCCTGTTAAATGTGTATTGTAGCTGCAGCATCTGAGGATGCTCAGACTTTGTCCAGCACCTGGAAACTGATGCATTTCCCAGCCATCTTCACTAGGTCCATCTTACAAGAAGTGAGATTTAAATATTAATGGGACCAATTTGATATAGAGTATAGATTAAATTGGATTTAAAGTGTGGAATAAAACTAGAGGAGTGCAGTCAGTAGAGTGCAGATTTCCACCAGGCGAATGTATCTCCCCCTTTCCTGAGTTCAAACTCGGTGACAAATCCCCCATTTTTGGCCTACTAGGAGAAGGGAATACATGCACACACCGACGGCAACCTCTGACTCTAAAAAGAATGATATCAAATTACTAATGGCCATGTTATTAATGACATTTGTTGCTTTTAGGCAATCCTCGCAAGGTATCATTATTTTAAACTGGCTGATAGATGATCTCAGAAAAGAACAAGTCGAAGAAAAAAGAAAGTTAGCTCTAGTAGCCGTTAGCTCCGTAAGCTGAGGGTTGACACACATGCAGATAAAACCCAGCATATTCCCTACCATGACACGATTTTGTGCAGTATCAGTCGACTGAACAGGAAATATAGAAAAGAAAACTGTCAATATGCAGGAGTCGAGCTCAAATATCTATATAATAAAAACATTTTGCCTGTGGATGTGTAGCCTCCGGATTCACATTAAGCAAGTCTACTGTGAAATGACAGAGATCAGGCTATCCTAATCTAAAAGTCCTTATTAAAAGACCTCAAATGGGTTTAACTGTCACAGTGTTCACGGTATAAAATGAATCAAGGTGAATGGCTGCTCTGCTGATTGACTTTCACTCATAAAACAACAGAAAGAGAGCAGCCCGGCCACGGGAGATGTTTTATTGTAGCGACTGCGGTGATTTCCAGCTGTGACTATCATCAATGTAAGTATTAACATTGGAGACTAGGCCGCATCCGCGTGGTGGCGCGGTGAAAGAGGCAAATTATTTTTGGTTCCTCCGGTTCTCTTGTGCTGAGATCGGCAGTAAGTGATCTACTAGCTTGCGAAATAACATCAACTTCTCATTTATTTTCAAGACATGTACCCAAATGCACCGTTTTGACACTTTTGCTGCCCGATCTGACTGAACAATGGATACAAGTCGTGTTGATTCATATTGGGCAGCAATAGAAAGCAGTACAGGTCGAGCCAAATGAGAGGAGTGAAAGGGAGGGGGGGTGATGGTGAGAAAAAACTTTTTTCTGAAGGTTTTGAATCACTACCAACCATGAGAGGTCCATGATCACACAGTCACAGCTGCACAAAACCCATTTAGGCTGACAGGTCCAGTAGTTTGCCAGATTAGCCGTGGACACAGACACACACATAACCCCCTGCAGGCTATAACCTAGCGGAAATAATAAAATAACACAGAATTACACAGGACTAAACGTTTATGGGCAAAGGGCAGCAAAGGAGATGTCCCGGCTGAGAGTCTGTGTGTTTGGATATAGATGTCTACATGGTGTTGGACTCAAAGAAAGGCTTACAGTAATCCTCTCTGTGCCAACACTTCTTGTATCATTGACACAGTGGGGTTGCACAAACGTATCCACATTTTCCAACTACTGCCGTGATGAGCGTTGGCCAAAACACCACATCTGCTCACCATCATTACAGCGAACACTGTTAACTGTAGCTAACAAGGCTGTGCAATACCAAGACAGAAAGCTTTGGGCTTCTGGTGTGAATGCCAGCATCTCAGGCATGTCAGAGTATCAAGTCTAAATGCAAATACAGCCAAAATAGAGGAAAATATGAAAGCCGGGAATATCTAGAATGGAATCAATATTGTGCCACTTAAAACGCTGCTTGTCTCTATTGTTATGATAATGAGCAGAGATGTGCTCACAGTGGGCTTGTTTTACTGGCAGTCCCCATGTGAGTCCAGCACACCCACTGCCTCAAAAGGACATTCATGCAACTGGAGACCACGGTGTAAAGCAATGTGCACGAGATAGGTTTCCCTCATGAGCTCACCTGACAGGGCCCTGCACACGGCTTATTCTGCAGTCAAACAGTACGGGGTGTCTCTAGTAGGCTGAACGACTTGTCCGACCAGGCCCGAGAATAAGCAGGAGTAATCGGATCAAGACATTAACAAAGCCCAAACAGCTAGGTGTCAGGGACACAAGCAGGAGAGGGACGTATTGTCTTTGCTGTTTCTGAATGATATGACACGTATTGGTTTGCTCTGTTCTACTGAGGGCAGGCCTGCTAGTAAATGACTACCAAAACTTTTCAAAGCCCAACACGATCCCCATGTTAGGTGAAAACATGTCTGATCAAACGAAACAGTTGGAATGGAAATAATCCTTAATGAAAGGAAGATGTAGCCGTTAAACAGTTACCAGCTATTGAGAAAGTCCATCAGTAGTATGCCTGCACCGAATGTCCACCCGCGATCTCTTTTTTGCACGTTCTCAGTTTCCAGGTCCCTCACGAACGAGCGTCCCTCGATTGTCCCCGTTGCATCTGCAATCCAGTTCGGTACAAACGCTTGATGTCTCTGATGCAGGCCGCTGGTATTGACGGCAGTGGTAAAAATGACAGAGTTGTACACTGGGATATCTGCAATGGAGCCCGGCATAAACCACTCCCTTGACCCATTTTCTCCTCTACCCTTCTTACCGACCTGTTCCCTGTTTCTTTTCTCTACCTCTAGCGATCTCTTTCCCTCTGTCTGAGGGCCAGCCAAAGCTGAGGTTGTTAAGCAGCTTTGTGGCGGAAAGCCGCGGGAGGTGGAATGTGGACTGACAAAGCACAGCTTCTGAAAGCACCACTCATAATCTCTATTTCACCTGCACATGCCCACAGACACCTGGGAAGGTTTGCCACACTGTTTCAACACACTGACATGGAGAGGGATGTGTGAGGTTGCTGTGATATCCCACCATGAAGTGTGGCTGTGTGAGGATCCTCCTTAGCTCCTTAGCCTCCATATTCTCTGGGTAACAAGAGATGGTCTCCAGTACCTTTGAGGAGAAAAAAAAAAGGCTTGAGATGTAGCATATTGGAGAACATTTCAATTTAAACCACCACAGGAAATGACCTCACACTTCCCCGTAGCATTTATCCGTTATCACATAGACCTCTTTACAATGTGACCAAATTCTTTGGAGATTGGATTTGTTTTTCCCTATAATTGTAGATACAACCGTATTAAACTGTTGCTCACATTCTACTCAGCAGATCATACCTGTGGTCATTTAATTTAACCAGAGTCACATTTCCTACAGTGCAGTAATTCTCATACCTCTTTGGCTCTCTGCACTCCGTCACTGGGGGGGTTTCTGATCTGAGGAGACGACCGGGTGTTGATCTTATCGTAGAGCTGAAAAGACACCGCAAAAATAAACTGACAAAAGCAATTAAGCTGTGCTTGCATGGTTGTTGTGTTGCGGCATTGATTGTGGTGGTGCTGAGCAGCTGCTGGGTAAGAATGAGAGTAACATTATGGATGTTGTGGTGCTGAAACAGAACATGCATGCTTAGTGGAGCTTCTTCTTAGACAAACTCAAATAATGAAAACACCACCAAGACCAGACACATGGGAGCAGATAGAACTTATTGAGCATTTATCAATTTGGGGGATTTTTATGGCCCCTAGTGGTGACTCTGGAAAATACAATTGTGTTGTCATGAATACCGCATGTGTGTGTGTGTGTGTGTGTGTTTGTGGAGCATGTGGGATTTGAGCCCACTCACGTCCAGCAGAGTGTGGAGGTGCTGGTCCTGGAAGACACTGTGAAGGAAGTCCATGTCCTTCTCGCTGCAGTCAGTCAAGGCATGGATCTCCTCCAGACTGTCCAGTACCTGGGAAACTGCCCCTACACCACACATGCACAGGCAGACACACACACACAAATGCACGCATGTGTTAAGTCAAGATTTTACTAAACGTACGCTCACAAAGCAAGCACACACAAAGATGACACAGTTAACGAGCAGACCAAAGCAGTCCCTGCAGACACCACCAGGCAAAATGCAACCATTTAAATGAGACAAGCTGATTGATGTCTGGACAGGCTCACCACATGACTCACACACACGCATCACATCACAATGGACAGAACAGCACTGATACAAACAGGCAAATGGGACGGATAGAGGACAAACTACACAAACACTGAAACACTGTTTTGACACATGTAGACACAAAAATCACAAC
>OMLC01105175.1:0-15681 GCA_900302585.1 Regalecus glesne
CTCCAAAGCAATTAGGGGACTAATGGCGACGTGTAAAAAAAATGGAGCTCTCATTGCAACATGTAATGGCCATTTGTTGTGAAATGCATGGTTAATTTATCTGGTGTCTGATTCATATCCACATGACTTATCGTCCGGCTCGGCAGCTGAGCTAGCCATTTGCGTCAGATGGCAGACTAATGCTGATATTAATGAAGTCATTGCTTTAGTCAGAAAATCAATAGTCACTCGAAACAGTCAATGTAAGCGAGTGAGCTTGAATAGTGACCTAGTTCCCATGTAATGACAGATCCCGGTCCGGTCTCCGCGGTTGCGTGATGCTCACAACATCTGCCACGCCATGCAGTCGTATTTATCCAGAAAAACGCACGGTCGGAATACAATGTGCAGAAAGGATTGAGGTTGTGAAGGAGAAGTGGGGCAGCTGAGGTTGTTTTGTCCCCATGTGGCAACATACAGCGCTGAGTGAAAACGAGTTTGCTGATGAATCACACTAATAATAATACTAATTCCACATCATTAGCTAGGAACAAAGAGCTCTGCTTCAACCTCTGGCATGCTCTGGTCACATAATGGGAGGGCCAAGTGGGGCCAGAAGGTTAACCCGGGTTTGGCATTACACGGCCTGTCCATTATCATTGGATCTTCTTTTTTGTGAAGGACCCTGAGTCAGAGCGAGGCCGTGCAGGGGTCACGGGGCCTTGGAGGTCCCCCGAGGAAGAAGAAGGTGTGGGGGTACGGAGGTTCTTGCCCGCAGTGTGATGCTTTGAGCCTTATTGAATCCCAGCTAAACGGCTGACCGTGGGTTTACAGCGCTCTGCATTGCCCTCTGAGATGAACAGATCTGCATTCATTCTAACAAAAAGCTCTGGTATGCCGGCACACGTAGGAAGTAAAGATTCTGATACTGGTTTATCTGGGGCGTTAGATGAAGGCTGTGTTAGCCGTCCCTTCTGAACTAGAGCAGTCGCTATTCCCGATATCGCTCTGATATAATCCCTTGAAATGCATTTCTTCAAGTCCTGTAATATCAAGCTGAGAGGTCCGTTTTTCACGGTTAGTCCCCACATTATGGGGTTCGACACGGATTTAGATGGAGCTTGGGGGATTAAGGTCGAATGCCCCTCCTGACATCCCACGGTAGGTTCGAACTTGCAACATCAGGCTGGTCAGTTCTTGTGCACGCTCTACCGCCGAGCTACCATAGCCATTAATATCGAGCTAACGTATGGCATTTGATGACCCGTTTTATTTTTTACTTTTTTAATAGGTGTTTATCCCCGTTTTTCCCCCACTCAAATTCTCTGAGTTACCTACTGCTGGGTCAGTCTCTCTGATACCCTCTAGAACATCAACAGGAAGGAGGAAGTGGTAGCATGTGTCTCCTCCAAGTCACATGACCACTAGCCCTCACTAGTCCACACATCATGGTCTGGTGGGGAAAGCACAGTGCTTGGCCGTCAGAGGAGAATGAAGCAGAGTACTTTCCCTTCACTTAACCAAGAGGCCTGGACGACCCAGAGGGGGACACTAGTGAACCCAGAATACTTTATCCAACCTAACCCCTATACCCATGTGAGGCTTAGCCAATTATGACCCACTAACTATGGACCTCTGGCTGTGGTTGGAAATGGCGCAGCCGGGATTCGAACACCCAACTACATGATACAGAGATGCACTGAACATAGGTGTCTTAACCCCCTACACCACCGGAGACCCCCAAAGAACCTATTCAAGTTCAAGCAATGTTGACCACAGTCAGAATCAAGCCTATGGCTCCTAAAGAGTACTTCACTGCAGACCTGCACTGTTCCAGTCACAATCATTTCAAACCAGGTTCTTATTACACAAAATGGCTGTCTCTTTTCCAAAAGGCAAATACAGTTTAGAGATCCTCAGTTTGGAGGTCTGGAGATTGAGATGTTCTTTCTCAGTCCTATTTTAGTATGTTTCTCTCTGTGTGTGTGTGCGTGTGTGCGTGTGTGCGTGTGTGTGCGTGTGTGCGTGTGTGCGTGTGTGTGCATTTGAATGATTGTGCATGCGCCTGCAAGCACACACAATTGTGTGGGTGGTCTGTTCAAGAGCCGCTGCCAAATAATCTTTTTTCATATCGAAAATGCAACATAACCAAAAATAACTCGACCAAAGTGGTAGAAAATGGCATCACTTGATATCCCCCCTCGCTGAGTGCCATAGCTTGTGTCTGTCAAGGCTAAGAACCGGGCATGGCGATGGGAGCGAGCATCCCCTTTGTGGACTGAATAACAGATGCAGGGAGAATACCGTTACAGAAGACAGCCCGGTCCTCGGGCTAAACTCAAATTAGTCCCCCCCCCCACAAAACTTCCACATTTTAATCCAATAGTGTGCACAGAGCTGAGGGAAATGATATTTAGGAGACAATGAGTGCCCTACAGAGACAAAGAAGGGAGGGGGATTAGAGTGTGTCTCTGGAGTGGCCTCAACTCCACTACTGATGGAGAGTAATTAAAGCAGCCTGCTGTGTTGTCGATGCAGCTAAAGGGGGATAATAATGAGACATCACAACTCACAGAGCTTGGGCCTGCAGCACCTTACCATAGCCTACAGCCCTGATTAGGAGCACAGACATTATGTAGATTGTTCACGGGCATAATACTTTACATCCTCACACACACACATACACACACACACCAAAGTGCAACTGTTGCCAAATTTTTCTTATGTTAAAAATCTAAATCTTAAATCTAGATTTTTTTCCCTTATCCTATAGACTAAGTGAGGTCTGTTTTATGATTAGCCCCCACATTATGGGGCTGTACACGGATTTAGATTGAGTTTGGGGGATTAAGGCCGCATGTGCTTCCTGACGCTCCGCAGTAGGTTCAAACCCGCTGACCCTGGTTGGTCAGTTCCTGACAAGTGTGCTCTACCACTAAGCTACCATGACCCGACTCATTGTATATACTCAAGATTACCATTAGAAATGTTTCATGCTATCGGATGATTGGGGGTTCGATCCCCGGTTCCCTCAGAAAGCATCCTGAAGTGTCTTTGAACAAGATTCTGAACCCATAACCGCTTGTGACTACAGATGAAAATGAACCCAGTGCCTAAATCTGACATATTTAGATCTTACATGTTCATTAATACGGAGCGTCCCTATAAAAGGATTCTATTCTCTTCTATTCTAGAGTAAAATTGCTTTTTACATGTACCAAAAATTGTCAAATGGTCACGTTCTGTGCTGTACTACTGTGATATTTTCACTTTTTGATCATTAGATACAGCCCTGCGACGCACGTTAGTCATGCCATTGGATTACCGTTTGATCACATCGATGTTTTGTGAGATTCGGTCTGGTTTAGGAGATATTCTAAAGAGGGAAACCCATCCAAATAGGCTTACAGATACTGTCGGGGCTCTGATCAGCACACCGGCCAAAAACCCTTCTTTTATTACATGCTTCCTCCATGTTGTATAGCAGGGCTGCTGCGTATTGGCAAGCAATGAGCGAGAAACTGTCTTAATTCGAGCCATTATGATATATTTTGATGCAGAAAACGTTATGATGTATTACCGTATCTTCACAGAAAGTTGATTTGGTTCATGCGGACACAACATTTATTAGGAGGAACATATCATCACACATCTATGTGACCTTTTCAGTCTCAGTTGACCTCTAGCTATCCCGCAGCTTTATAAACAGCAAGGTTGCGTGATGACCGAAAACAACATATGCAAGTTGGACGTTAATAAGATAAGATAGGATAAGATATTCCTTTATCACTACCACAGAGGGACATTAGGGTGTTACAGCAGCGAAGTGGAAGCACAATCGGAGAGGTACAAAATCTCCCGCGTAATAGATGACAGCAATTTAAACATGGGAGGAATATGAACAGTACATACGGTATGAACAGAACAAAATACACTCAGAAGTGAACTAAATGAAATGAGATCCAGTTTTTAATCTTGTGAATTTGGTCAGTCGGGAGAGCAGTGGTGATTATAGAGTCTGACAGCTACAGGAGGGAAAGATCTGCAGAAACGCTCCTTCAAACACCTTGGATGGAGTAACCTGTCACTGAAGGAGCTCTCTACTCTAGTAATGTAGTCTTTTATGGGGTGAGAACCTTTGTCTATTATTGATGACAGCTCAGCCATCATCCTCCACAGTGTGGAGGGGGCATCCCAGGACAGAGCTAGCTCTCTTGACCAGTTAGATAAACTACACTAATTGATCAACTAAATCAATCGTTGGGTTGGGTCATTATGCCATAGCATTGTTTATAAGGGTGAAGGTACCTGCAGTCAGCTAAGACTGAAAGGCTCACTTAGATGAGTAATGGAATGTTTCTCCCAATAAACGTGTCCAGATAAACCGATTCAACTTTCTGTGACTTCCTTACCTGGATTAATGTATTAATCTGAGTATTAATGATGTTGATGGTTTGAATCCACCATGTGGTGTCAGGAAGGGCATTCGGCCTTAATTCCCCACGTCCCATCTAAGTCCATGTGGGGGCAAACATGGATTATAGGAGCTTGGGTGAAAAAAGGATTTTAAATAATATTACAGAAATATTACAAAGACTGTATTAAAACAACACTAGGTAATATTTGTTTAGGCATGTCATCATTAATTTCATTTTATTTGCAAACATACTGGGGAAGCCTATGGGAGGATGACAAAATTTACATTTAGATCAGCTTCTTGGAAGCCTTCTTTTTCCACTATGCATTTTGTCTTCCACCAGACATAAGCCCCTGGGAAATATAGGGATTGTTTCACGGCACATATATAAGCATGGCTGTTTTCCTTTACCTTGTCTGTGAACGTAACCCCTTGTTTTATGGGATAGTTGCAAATTATAAATAGCTACAATGTATCAATTAATCCACAGATCCTCTTGCAAGGCTGTCCTTTGTCTTTGTAACAGTTGACATGAGAGATCTTGCCAAAATCCCAAAACTTGCCTGGTGTGGCTTTAACAACATTTGTGTAATGAGCTAACCTAGAAATAAGTTTCTACTAGCTTTCGTTTATGTGCTGAAGGGATTGTATATGGATCACAAAGACGAAAGCTAGTAGAAACGTATTTCTGTGCTGAAGGGATTGTATATAGATCACAAAGTGACTACCGATAAGGCAAAATGCATTCAATCCATATCACAAATAAAGTGAATCACTTCATCTGGCCACGCTTTATTGAAAGAAACATTTTGCCATTGACATCCTCATTCTGAGCTGACTGCAGGCCTCCCCACCCTTATAAACAATACAGTTGCATGAAAAACCAAATAAAGGCTAGTTTCATATGCAAGTTTTTCATTGATTGCACATTCAGTGGTAATGAGTACTATTCACAGAGGAATGGGGAATATTTGCAATCACAGCATTGTAAGATGCTGACAGATGTATTCTTGGTCCCTCCCTTGGTTCGAGGATAGTTGTTCCCTCTTAACATAGAATGGTCTTTAACATCCCTTACAAACCAGCGTTCCTCCCTATCAAGGATGTGAACATCATCATCTTGAATGAGTGGCCACTCGCCTGTAGGTGGGTGTAGACCACAGAGTCCTGACCTGACGTGTTGGCTCTCCTATGCTAAGCCATCTTCTTAGCCAGCGTCTGTTTGGTCTCCCCGATGTACAAGTCACTGCAGTCCTCCTGGCATTTAACAGCGTACACTACGTTACTCTGTTTGTGCCGGGGGACCCGATCCTTGGGGTGGACCAACTTTTGCCGCAGTGTGTTCAGGGGTTTGAAAGCAACTGAGACGCGAGGGCAAGTTATAGCCTTAAAAAGCATTCAGTTATGATCATTATTGTTAGATGTCTACACAATGTGATGCTTTTGGAATCGTGACTCTTTGCTTCATAAGAACAACCTCCCTGTTGAGCTACTCAACACTACGTGTAGGCTTCGGGTCACGAAGCATGTCCTGATCCTAGATCAATGTTTCACCATCAACCATACCAATCCGATAGAATATAAACGTAATAAAACATTAATAACCGTTAAAAAGCAAATCAAATGTCAAGGCTAAACCGGAGATACGAGGTACCCCCTGTAATGCTCTCCATGGAAATCGTACTCATCTTCTCGGTGGGGTGTGTAAGGGGGGGGTCAGTGGCTGCCATTGCAGTTTAAACCACATGTAGCTCAACAAAAAGTTACAAGGTGAAAAAACAGAAAACAATGTTGTGTGGATTACCTTTTCATTCAGTCGATTCCTCTCGCAAAGAATCCCGTAATTCAACATTTAGTTCCTGGACTAAATGATGCTGGGCAGCTACATAATGACCATTTGTCACGTTTCATAATAAGACATATTGCTTAGCCCCTCTGTAAAACCCGGATCACTGGCCCAGGGTCATTACAACACACTGGATCAGCGGTGGGTATGCTCTGTTCCAGTCCTGTGATATGACGAAAGCGTTAGCATGCCTCTGATTGGCTAATCTTAACAATAGTCCCACCTTATATTGAACCAAACCAATCAAAGGAAGACTTCATAGCAGAACGTCCATCTCACTGATCCAATCAAGCCCTAGTCTTGCCAAAGCCAGCGTCCCGCCTAAAATTGACAGACACCTGTCTGCAGAATGGGCACGCAATTTAGAATAGAATAGAATAGAATACACTTGATTTTAAGAATCTTTAATAAGACTACAACTCAATCCTTGTAGTGTATACAATATTACCAAGACAATTCATATATAGACATACATACATAAATAAAAAAGACATCACTATTAATTCATAGAATAGAATAGACCTCATAGGTGGTATACATAAGCACTTCTCACACTGTACATTTAGATCCACGAATGAAGTTTCTGGATCATGTTTGGCCAGTCAGTACAATGTTAAAATGCAAAGAGAAACATGAGTAGGAATGAAAAATGACAAGGTTATTACATATTCTGACTAGTTTGAGAAGTATTATGAGGTATTTTACCAACAACCATGGTCATGTCACTGGTAAACGTCACAGAAAAATCTCACTTGAAAAGCTAGAAAAGAATAAACATGTTTCCCATGGAAAAATACCAAACACTAGGCCCCCACCAGATAGAATGGAAACAAACAGTTCTGTCCATCTATCTATCTGTCTGTCTGTCTGTACACATGTATATATGCATGACCTCAGGTCAAGCTGTACATGAACAAATAGACTGAAAAAAAGCTTTTTTTAAAAAGCTGGGGTGCTAATAAACCCCATAAACCCCATTAGTCTGATAAAACTGAGGTGCTGCCACCATTGGTTACATGCAACATTGGCAGTATTTACTCACATGTCAATTCATCTATCTATTTACTCACCTATCTATCAATCCTCTTCGACAGCGTCAACCTCCCCTTATAAATGAACACAAACTGCAAACTGCTGATCCAAGCTATGCTCCCATCTCAGTGCACTGTGGCCTTTCACTAAACCTTAGAGCTTAGTGTGACTCAGCTTTTGATTTCAGCCTCCTTATGTTTTAATCTCGGCTCCTTACTCTGGACAGTGGTTCTGCCTTGTCATGTTTAAGCCTCAGCAGCCAGAAGTGTGTACGTCAGCACTCACACTTCCCTTTTGATCTCACAGCCAGGGTCACAGGAGGTGGGATAGGCATGTATAAAACAGACAAAGCAGAACAGTAAATCATAAATTTAACATCCGAAGAGACAAGGAAGTCGACAGACTCGTAGCTGACCAACTTCTCAAGCTATATCTTAAGAAACAGAAGAGGAGACATCCGCAAATCACCACAGGTAAATATGAATTACAGCTCATGAAATAGACCATTACAGATTTGTTGTGTGTATTGAATGTAACTCACTATATTTCTGTTATCAACCAATAATGACTGAAGAGCAGAAGACAATGAAGAGTGCAAGGAAAGTTGATGCAGACAGCGTGGGGAGGTACAGTGATTATACTTACCTTCCATCAGATTTATTGAAAAACCTTCAAATTCCATTCCTTGTGACAAAGCAGTTTTGGGACTTGTTGAAATTCAATGTGCTCTCAGGCAGTGATCTTGTGTGTAAAAATGGTTGTTTCACTATTTTCTTTGTTTCCCCATCTCTCCTCAGTGATTTGTCGGAGCAGATTAAAAGGGCCACTCAGGACGGCCATGTCAGAGCCGAAAACACAGAGCTGATGCTGAATTACCAGAAGGGCCGAATCACACTGACTCAATACAAGGTAGTAACTTTCTTTAAGATTACTGGCAAGAGAATAGATGAGAAATCAATCTTGCATTTACAACTAGCTTTTTAAACCAGTGTGTAGTGAAATATAGTAATCATCAGAATTTTCCACTATGGCAGCTCCTGCTGTGTTCCCTCTATGAAATCTACAAAGCTCTGGAGGAGGAAATGGACAGAAATGCCACACATCAGGGTGTCATACCCATATACTTCCCCCAAGAACTTGCCCGTTTGGAGTCTCTTGAGAGAGATTTGGAGTACCTAATAGGACCAGAATGGAGAAAGAAAATCATCATTCCCGCAGCCACACAGAAATACGTACAGAGACTTCATAAGGTAATTTAGTGAAGCAAAAGACTTCATCAGCCATTAAAGATGACTTTTCCATCATCACTCCTGACTTTCTTCCTTTTTTTTACAGATCGGGGAAGAGAACCCCATGTTGTTGGTTGCCCACGCCTACACCCGTTACCTTGGGGATCTGTCAGGAGGACAAGTGCTGGGGAAAATTACCCAGAAGTCTATTGGGCTGATTGGAAAAGATGGCGTCTCCTTCTTCCTTTTTCCGAATGTGACCAGTCCTAATCTCTTCAAACAGTTGTACAGGAGTCGGATGAACAGTATTGAAATGACAGAGGAGGACAGGGCAGCCATACTGGAGGAGGCAGTCATAGCCTTCGAGTTAAACATCCAGGTTAGTGAAATGATGACATGGAGATACATAAAAAGCTGTCCATTGTTCTTTATAATGCCCTTCAGAGAGAAGAACATTGAAGTCCAGATACAATTTTTGAGCTCACAAAGTTTTGACTAGCATAGACTCAGATCATGCACAGTAAGCATGTTAACAGCTCATAATATGCTGATTTGTATATCCATCTTCCTCCAGGTGTTTGATGACTTGCAGAAAATGCTAAGTATGACAACAGATGCAGAACACGGATCAAAGGTCAACATCAACTTCCCAACCTCCTTCATCCCGTCCATAACAGTAAAGCAGTTTACCATTGGGATATGTGCAGCATTAGCCACAGTTGGAATGGGAATTTATGTGATGTAGTTGCTGTTTTTTACGCTGCTACAAATACCCAAAGACCCATTTGGCTCCCTTACTCTCTGCTGTGGTGTGTCCTAATGGGAGCAGCCAAAAGTAATGATATTCTTGTAAACCCTTGTTACACTGTACTAATGCATTTGTAAACTTGCATTCTATTTCGCACTTTAAAGCAAACTAAATTTTCATTTGAATGACATCAAAAGAGTAAAATGTCTGTATATACTGTCTCTTCAGACTTGCACAAATAATTCTTAAATGTATTTCTCAATGACTTTCATCAAAATGCGTTGAATAAAGATGCCTCAATATAAAAAAAACTGCCTCTGCAACTCTGTATTAATGTAGTCAGTTGCTTTGACCTGATCCTCTGGTCTGTTTTTATGGTACGATTGATACCCACAATGTGGGGTCGGACACAGACCTAGACAGAGCCAGATGCCATTCCTGACACCCTGTGTCGGGATTGAAGCTACGATGCCTAGCTTGTCATTTCCTGATCTGCGCGCTCCACCATGGCCTCTACTCTAACCGTACCACTTCCAGTTAAAAACCATTACTAAAACGAAAAAAACCAAAACCTGATCAGATTTACTCAAACCATACAAATATACAAAAACCTCATATCAATTCAAATACTTTATTCTTTACAGAGCATAGAAGACCAGATCACCAGCAATGTAATCGTTCTAGTACAAAAGAATCATAAGCGCTCTCACAATGAACTGCCTGAATAAGACATTACAGCGCCTGGATCTGGGTTTAACTTGACAAGTCAATCACAAGTTGAATGTCAAGAAGATATATGAGCTTTCATAAAGAACTGACAAAACTGCAGTTGGTCACTTAGTAAGCATGGCTAAATGGTCATGTGAGAACCAAACTATTTACATCAACAATAAAGATGTTCACGTGAATGCACACACCCCTCTACTTGACTCTGTAGAGCACTTTCCTCTGCATGCGGTGCTGAAGTTCTCCTCTCCTCATCATCAAGTGGAGAACTTTGTAGATGGCGTGCTCTGGATATTTCTGTTAAAGGTGGTAGGAGAAGAGCAAGAGGAAGAGAGTGATGGCAGGAAAGAGATGAATCAATTCACAAAGATCTCAAAAACGGACTCGGCCAAATCTGAGACTTAGGGGCTATAATAATAACAACAACAATCTTGAACAGTCAATACTAACCTGTTTAGTGAAATCTTGAACGATGCTGTGCTCAGACACCTGGGAGCCAATCGCAAACCGTCTCTTCACCTGCCTCTCAATACGTGAGATCATCTCCTGGTCCTCTTGAGTTGTGAAGCCTTCGGCACCTGATCATGAATGAAGATTGACACTCGGTACAGGCCAAACGTTTGTTTCTGAGGCTTTTTACACTGGAAAGTTCAAAGTGAAAACCACTGGCAATATACCCGACAGATATCCCCAAATAAGGGAACACAAAGGGTCCCTTTGTACCATTAAATACACTCTCCTACTACTAAAGGTTTGTACATGTACATCCTCCATGCCACCCCAAATGAACAGTAAGGCCAAATTCAAATGCTAGATATGTATTCTCATGAAACAAAATGAGACTCATAATGATTCACATACAAACTGCTTACGCACCTACAAGGCTACCAGAGAGAGCAGCATCCAGCGTGGACACCTGGAAGAGCCTGAGGGCCTCATCGACCTCTTCCTCTCCTGCCACAGCCTGCAGCTTCATCTTGGCCAAGGACTCTGCAATACGCACAACAGCCTCCAGCTGTCTGAAGTTGGAAGGAAACAAGGACAAAGTCAGAATCTAAACAACACACACACATAATATAACATATGTGATCCCATGTACATACTACCTGATAGTGATGGGGATGGAGGCTCTTTTGTCACTCTCTCTTTCATGCTCCCTCGCTCCACTCCTCATCACCACGTATCTGTTCTTCAGCTTCTCAGCAGCAGCAGCGGAGAGACGGGGCCCACATTTACTGTCATAGACATGAAACATATCTTTCTGAGATTGCCATGGTCAATGACCAAATAGTCAATTCAAGGACTAACTGATAAAAATTAGAAAATAAAAAAAGGACGAGGTTGATTTTTCAGATGGAGCCCCTATTGGGAAAATCGAAACTCACGTTCTGGCATAGGCAATGTATTTCTTAAATGTGGCCAGTGGAATCTCTCCTTCCACAGCTTCCGTCTGTGTCTGAGCACTAAGATGCACATTCATCACATGACGAGCCAAGGTCTGAAAGACAAGGGATAATAGTTTATGTTCAACCTTATGGTAGTAAGGAAACTTGAGATTAAATGAAGAAAATATTTTAAAAGTGGTGGTGAACTTCACAAACATGCACAAATCTCCTCACCATGTCTCTCTGCTGGTCATGCTGATCCTTGATGATGAAGATCATGTCAAAACGAGACAAGATGGTCGGCATGAAGTCAATATTGTCCTCTCCCTTTGCATCATCCCAGCGGCCAAACACAGAGTTAGCTGCTGCCAGTACAGAGCAGCGGGAGTTAAGGGTAGTGGTGATGCCAGCCTGGGTGGAATCAAAAGACAATTATAACCAAATAGAAAGAATTTAGTCCAAGTCTGATGAGTGAGGCTGGACAAAATAAGGCCCTCCAAAACAAAAGAGTACCTTGGCAATTGAGATGGTCTGTTGCTCCATGGCCTCATGAATAGCAACTCTGTCATCCTCTCGCATCTGAGACCAACAAAAACGGACAGGCCTGTGACCCACTATTAAGTATTAAGAAACAACTTTGATACTCTGGAGCTTGTTAGGGTGTTACCTTGTCAAACTCATCGATGCACACTACACCACCATCGGCCAGCACCATCGCCCCTCCCTCCATTATGAAACCCCGAGTTTGGGGATCTCTCAGTACAGATGCAGTCAGACCAGCAGCACTGCTACCCTTACCTGAGGTATAAACCTGATAGATGGGGGCAGAAAGGACACTTAGTATATCCATAGTAGGTGATAAATAATGAAATCAACAAATGTATGTTTAATTTCCAAGGTAAATTTAATGTTTAGTTCTAAAACTGCCTGATAAATTACCCCAATAGGAGAACACCGCTCCACAAACTTCAGTAGTTGAGACTTGGCTGTACCAGGGTCTCCAAGCATCAGCAGATTGATGTCTCCTCTACGGGTCAGACCATCAGGGAGCCTAAGAGACAGGAAAAAAAATCACATTTAAATAATAAATGGAATGTAAGTATTTAAAATATTCTGCCCCTTACAATCATTTATTTATCCCGAAATGCCTGTGTCAAAAATATCGATCTCTGTATTCCTATGTATCCGTTGTCCTCACCTCTTCCTTGACCCCCCAAACAAGAGGCAGGTGATAGCTCTCTTCAAATTATCACTGCCATAAATAGACGGAGCCACAGAGCGAGCAAGAGAGGCATAGATATTTGGAGATGCCGCTAAAGCTCTCAGTTCCTCCTCCTCTTGCGGAGAGACCAAACCAGTACCTCCACGACCTGGAGCAGAGGGACAAAACAGAAATACAGGAATTAAGCAACACTGCCATCAAAACAATGTTTGTTGTTAATATTACTTTCATCCACTTATCGATATTAAAAAACAACAACAAATCAAGGCAGGGAGGGAAAAGACCCACGAGTACCAGAAACTTACATATATTATCAAAATGCGCCATCTACTCTCATGACAGTACCAGCTAAACTGATGTTAAGGACAAATCTTCCGCAGAGCTACTACATAGACTATAGAGTCCACTAAATAATACATCTGGCTGGTGACTACCATTACCATCCTGCATAATGTATTCCAGTAAAGTCATTTAACAAACCAATATTTGGTTGTGGTTCATTTCTGATGTCATTACCTGTTCCTTCCGTGTCCACCTGGATACCAACCACTCGCAGGTAGGAGGCACGGATTCCCACACCAGACCCCTTCTCTCTGCCTTTGGTCTTGGTGACTGCCACCTTTTTAATAGAGTAGATACCCATAATGGTGACTCTGTTCCCAGGGACAACACGGTCGCACAAGTACCTGAGTAAAGAAATAAGAGACTGAGGTTTAAATCGATTGCCTATTGAACTCATGCATGTAGACTTTTCAGAATGTATTTTTACAATTCTCAACATGTGATAACACCAACCACTCTTATGGCAAATTAGTTAGTGCAATTCAATAGCTTGTAAAACCACAATACAATGAAATAGATGAAGACTTGTTATGACCGAGATGTCAATGTGGATTAGTACAACAGAGATGGCAGAATGTCATCTGAAGAATAGGAGCTTTACCTGTCACAGTAGAGCTGCAGGTGACGTGGCAGCTCTCCATGTGGCACTGCATCGGGAGACTCCTGAAGACGAAGTGTTTGGAAGTCCACACAAACACAGCGGTCGGGGATAATGAAGTAAGGGTCCACAGGACATTTCACTCTGCCAGCATTTTCACTGAGGAGAGGGAAGAGGGGATTTGTTAGTTGCTAAGGGAAAGATGTGAATTTTGAACTCACACATAGTAATTTTTATTTATTTTGTTATGTTTAGTATTTAAGTATCTATAAAGTTTGACTTTTTTGCCAACACAAGGATATATAAACATAATTAAGCGCACTTGTCATTCCCGGCATCAAACACTCAATATACACACACACCAACAACTAAGGAGGTCAAACTTACGTGTTGCACTTGCGTGGTAGAGCGTAGCCCTGCAGGCCTGGGGGCAGGAGAATGTTATTGATGACGGAGCGACAGCCTCGACACTGAAGACATACCCTGGTAGCTTTGGCTTTAATCGCTGTGGCTGAGATGATGATACCAGGCACTTTCACCAGACGTGACACCTGTTCAGACTGGAAAAGAGAGATGAGAGATGAGGTTACTTTGGGTGACAAAACTAAGAAGAAAGTAGGGTAATTAAAGAAATGTAGTTGCATTTAACTAGTAAATAGTGCTGAATCCCAGAACTTTGGAGAGCAAACTTACAATTTCTTTTAAAAAAAAAGTAGAACCATGTAATTTATACAAGAATCAATATTAAATATGCATTCTTTGCAAACCAAAGCCTCTAGTGCTGATATGTGATATCAAACATGTATGCAAAGTCCATAGTATGGAAAACTGCCATGCTCATTAAGTCTCCAATCCTGTGAAATGAACCCCAAGTTCATAGGATGTGAATATCTTAAATCATTTAAGCTTTATATGCAGGCACATTGCTTTGCTTGAAGTCAACATACAAAGAAAGTCCTAAAAGGTGTAAACTAAACTGTAAGTGCAGCTTACAGTTTAAGTGTTGGGGAACAGTTGAGTATAGGATGAGAACGGAAAACTTTGAGGAAAACGGGGTTGTATTAGAAGGAGTGGATGAGTTCAAATATTTGGGTGATGTGTTGAATAATGGTGGAGGATGTATGAGAGCAGTAATGGGCAGAGTGAAGGCAGCTTGGGGGAGTTTCAAGGAATTAGGAGGTTTGCTGTGTGGTAGAAAGCTGGGGTTGAAACAGAAGGGTAGATTATATAAGGGATGTGTCAGAAGTGTTCTGGGATATGGGGCGGAAAATTGGAGTGTGGGTGTGAAAGAATTGAATAAACTGGTTTCGACAGAGAGGAAGATGCTGAGGATGATGTGTGGAGTTACATTGAGGGACGGGATTAGTAGCTCGGAGGTTGCAGAAAGGGTGGGTGTAGAGTCGATAGAAGAGTGGTTAAGGAGACAGCGTTTGAGGTGGTTTGGGCATGTGTTGAGAAGAGGTGAGGATACAGAAGTGGGTAGAGTCTTAACAATGGAAGTGGCAGGAACGCGAGGGAGGGGACGACCAGCGAGGCGATGGAAGGATGTGGTTGAGAATGACATGAGGGTGATGGGGTTGGAGAAGGGGATGGCAAGCGATAGAGAGACTTGGAGGAGACGAATCCATGGACCGGTCAACCCCCGCTAGCGGGGAAAACGGCCGGAATACAAATCCTGTTTGTTGTTGTTGTTGTTGATATATAGATGTTAGGCTTCTCTCATGGTGTTTTCCACTTTACCACATTAATATTGCAAAACTCCCCCGCTGGGACTAATAGAGGAATATCTTACCAACATGAATAAATTCCCCTCTCTGTCCCATACGGGACATTTGGAATTCTCTGCATTTTAACCATCCTATTGAATAGGAGCAGTGAGCTACCACCATGTGGTACTCGGGGAACAGAGTTTGAAAATATTCCCAAGGACGTCAGCTTCCATCACATATGCTAGCGTGGGTTTAGCAACAAAAACACCACTGCATAGGTGGAAACACGTCTCCCTTGTGAGAAAGCAAGAAGTTATGGAAGACCACGACGTCTACCAGACTATTCCTTCAACGTCTAGCAACACAATTCCGAGTCCAAAATCCTCTCGTCCAGGTAAGGCCTTTTAATCACATGGTCTGGCCTTGTCCATCCTGGCATGTGCTTAAT
>OMLC01105185.1:0-11527 GCA_900302585.1 Regalecus glesne
GTGGCGGATGAACATCACAGGACATTTGTGTGGAAGTTTTCATTAAATTGTACTGTAATATCATAAATACAAGACATTCCATCACAGTGTTAATTTATTGAGAGCAGCAGTTCTCAATTTATACCTCAGACAATGTACAGCAGGTTTTCTACTCTGACAGGTAGCTGAATATATTCACCTGTTGTGCTAAGTCTAAAGATTAACAAGCTATATCCAAAATAGTTCCCCATTTTCTATTCACTGTGCTATTTCTGGTGCTAGCCATCATGGTGCTGTGTCCAATATTTGAAATCAAATTTGTTAAATATTTAAGGGCATGAACAATGTCCCGAAATACACCTTTAATACACAATGAACAAATGTGCTCACTAAACCTGAACCATTGCGCTTCAATAATCATTCCTTTTCAGAGCTTATCATCACTAAAGAAGCCCCATATGTGGTATAAGATGGGACTCACAGCTCATCCAACAGCTCTCCACAATTCAATCCCTAACCTGTGACTGAAATGTCAGGAGAAATGTTTGCTGCCGAGGACGTAAAACTTTCAAGAAGTTCCAATTAAACCACGTACTGATGGTTCGATACTGAAATTCTAAATCCTTGATTGCACATGTCGGGTTGTGATGTAAATCTTTTTGCAGTATTTCAAGTACAGTAGTGAAATAATTCCTAATCATACAATAATAATCCTACAATAAAAATCATTCAATAAAAAGGAAAATGGATAATAAGGCTGTGTGTGTGTGTGTGATTATTTAAGAATAACATTATATCTATCTTGCTATCTTAAAACTAATATGGTTGTTAACACACTACTGATGCCAGCTGAACTGCTGCATTGTTGCCGGGGGATATCCACAGGTTGGCAACTTCATAAAAACCCAAAGCAATCTGACATAGGGAACATGGCTTTCCTCTCCTACTGTTCTTTTCTCTCTCGTCTTTTCTTACAGGCATTTTAAGTTTAAAAGGCCAGACTGTTTGCTCAACCTGCAGATGTGCTCCGCTACGTTCAGATTTTCCACCCATGCCGAATCTTCCATTAAAATGATCAAATAGAGACTTGACAATGGACAACAATAATCACCATTGGATATCTGTATACAACAAAAATACCAGAGAAAATCCCAAATTATAATTTCAGGTGAAACAATTTGATCGTTTGAGGTTTTTTTTAATAGTTTACGTAGAATACGCATATAATGTTGTTATTGAGAACTTTTTTTCAAATAAAAAACAAACAATGGCTTTACCTTTTCTGGTGCATGTCAAGCAAAACGGCAATGCTTTTCAATGTAACGTCAGTTCATTAAACATGGCCATACGTATTTCTGAGATGGCAATCTGAATCAAATCTCTATAGCTCTTCATTCAAATGCTATCAAAACTTGAAAAGATATTCTTTAGACACTAGATACCATAAGTGTGGAATGGTGTTCAGATGTGTCAAAGGGTGGCGAGTCTGCATTGACATCAGTGTCTTTCTGTAATGGCTAATCTATGCACAACATCTACTATTTCACCTAATGTTTGATCCAACTTCACCAAAATCTGTGACCATACACCTGATATATGCAGAAGTTTCTGTTGTATTTTCTATTTTCTGAATTTTATCATCAACACTTTTGCTACAACTGGCCCAAAGTTCACTCAAATGCTGTGGGTGGGGCTCAAAGTATAAAAGATGTTGTATCCTCTGAACCCTTTGTGCTATTGCAACCAGCTTTGGTTTGCATGTGTAGATAAAATGTCCAAGTGACCAAGGCCAAGTTGGTGCCATTGTAGCAGTATCATAGGTTGTAATAGCCATAGATCATTAACTTAGTCCCATTAATTCTGAATTGTATAAGCTTCTTCATTATACAAAGGTTTAAAAATATCTGAGAGGCTGTCCACATGGACCAAAAAATATGGGTGCCATGAGCCAATCAAATTTCAGCTGCTAATACAAACAATTCTATACTATACTACTGATCAACGGGGAATTTGGTACACATTTGCTGGGATACTCCAGATGGAAGCCTACACAATTTGGAGAAATCTTATGGTGGTGCTAAAATAACCTACTTCATGTATTAATATCTAGCTTGAGTCAAAATCTTGGCTCCTCGTGAATCCATGAGTCATGCCAAATCATGTGCAGGTGCACTCCAGATGTGAGTCTACAACATTTGGTTAGAGTTTGTCAATAGGCGGTACATGTGCAAAACTGCTTGCATCCTGTTAGTTCCCACTTGTGCACTTTGAATTGCCTTTGTGGATGAAATGTGCTAAAAAAATGGTTTGGCTGGTTGGTTAAAGGGATAGCAAACCTGTTTTGTTACATTTTTGAGTTGAAAACATATTGGTCTGGGCCAAAGGTGGTAGAACTGATGGCCTTCATGACTAATTCAACCCGATATTAGAAACATCAGAGGGCTGTTTTGTTTTAAAGGTTTAAAAAAAATTATCCCCCTTTTTTCCCCCCACCCGAATTCCTTTCTGCAGGACCGGGGATCGAACATGCACTCTTCTGATTGCCAGACGACTGCTCTACCCACTGAGCTGTGCCGCCCCTCCTAGATCTAGAATTATGTCACATTTCACCATGTGTTAAGCACCTATGTTGTCATACAAAGAAGTTGTACACCAGACAGGAAGCTGAAAAATTACAATATCTACCATTTTCACTTTTTTTAAGTTATGGGCCGCTCAGCTCAGGAGGAGTCCAGGCCCATATAGGGTGAGTGGTTGTGCTTTAAAGTTATGCTCCACCCAGCTGTGTAACATAAATCACTATACATTTCAAACATCTCTTAGCTTTGGAAAAAAAGTAACTGTGGCTCCAGCTGCAAGAAAGAAGTATCCAAGAATAAATTAATGACTTATGTCCAGCAGCTCTCGCCTCCTTGGCGATGAAGTGTTTTGAAGGGATACTCAAAATCCTTCATTTTGGCAAGACTCGAGTACAGGTCGGATTCACTGCAATCCACATACCGACATAAAAGGGGACATGATGATGCTACAAAAATAAAGCTCAGTTTTATTTATACTTTATTTAAAAGCACCTGGAGGAGTCTGAGAGACATGTGCAGTTATTACTGTGGATTCCTCCTTTATGTTCAAAAATATCCAGAAACACTTTAGCCAAAGTTGAAGCTGCAATCTCATTTCAACCTGGGTTCAAAATTGGTAGGATGACTTTTAGATTTATTTATTCATTTATAATTCCAGTATAAAGGGTGAGAAGGAGACTACAGAAGCTCCGCGGTAGATCAGGAAGCCAGAGATGGGGGAGTAGGAAGGTCATCCAGTCTTAATTCCCCAAGTGCCATCTAAGTCCATGTCCACCCCAACAACATAGGAATTAATCATGACATGAAGAACAGATGTGAACATCCTGATCTTTGAATGAGTGGGTACTAGCTTGCAGATGGGTGCAGACATTAGATTGTTGTGCCATCATCTTGGCCAGCGTCTGTTTGGTTTCCCCGATATACAAGTCACTGCAGTCCTCCTGGCGTTTAATAGCACACACTATAGTATATGCTTGCAATCTTCCTGGCATTTTGTATGCCACTAAATCTTTGGAGGATTGCAAGTATGTTCACATCCTTGTTAGGGAGGAACAATTTTTGAAAGGGGTGTTAAAGACCATTTATATTAAAAGGGAACAACTATCATTGAACACAGGTGGGGGCCTGAGAGTACATCTGTCCTCATCTTAAAATGCCGTGATTGGATATAGTCCCCAATCCTCTGTGAATAGTACCCTTTACCATTGAATGGGCAAATTTGCACATGAAACCAGACTTTGTTTTGTGGTATCAGTGTATTGTTTATAAGCGTGGGGATGCTGCAGTCAGCTCAGACTGAAGACGTCACCCGTTTGATCGATGAAACGATTATGAATGAACTTCTGATCCAGTTGAACCAATTCACCATTTTTTGTAGTCTCCATTTGTTTTTATACCTAGGTCAAGCCACATTTTCACACACACCTACACACGTAGTCATTTTGAGGCAAGTCCTCTACAAAGAACAACACTCTGTCTGCCAGTTCTTGAGAAAGTGTGAATCTGAGGACAGTCGGGTCAGATTACTTTGAATGTAGCCACTTACAGAACGCAAATTGCATGGCAGTAATATAATCAATTGGATTACAAAAATGTGATCTAACCTGAACAGTTCCGGACTTTCAAAATCAAAGATTGAAAATATTGCACCATGAACTTGGGAAAGGGTCACAAAAAAACGAGTGCCACGAAAGATTTTCTCTTTAAACATCCCAACACATGTTCAATGCAAATAAAAATATACTTTTTATAAATACCATTTACTGCTCTGTCAAATCAAACCACTCTTACGAAACGGTACTAGTACAAACTGCAAGTGTACTGTGTGTATTCTACAACGTGTGGGATGCAGGATATCTTTTGTAAATTTTGTTGCTGCCGTTTTACAATCAAAGGCCACAGGGATTCATGGGGGCTCAGTGGTAAAGCATGTGCCTCCCTCCAAGTTGGGTGTAGCAAGTCTATTCCACTGTGAGGTGTCAGATGAAGGACATCCGGCCTTAATCCATCCCCCGTGCTCCATAAATGTGAGGCATACAATGTAAAGTACTTTGAGTGGTTGCTAGATTAGAAAAGCACTTTATAAAAACAAATCCATTTACTATTTACATGGAGGACTTTGCTTTTGTCATGCAAGAGAAGCCCTTACTCGAAATGTTCATCTTCTACTTTCTATGGACAATAAGGAATCAAAAAGTTCATTATCCGTCATCATCATTAAAAAATGTGATGGCGATATTTCAAAGAATGGGAGGCTATATTGGAGGGACTGCTGCTGTTTGACCCTTGCATCTTCCAGCTACTAGCACAAAATGGAGCCCTTGTCCAAGTAACCCAAAATGTCCGATGCAGTTTTTATGAGTTAATTGAGCATTGGTTTTCATGAAAAAAAGTTTCTGAGTTTTTAAATTGCTATATTTCAAAGATGTATTAAAAAAAAGTTATTAAGTGATCCTTGACAATGCAAATATAATCTAAGAGGTCCATTTTATGTGTGACAATTAGTCTCCACGTTGTGGGGATGGACACGGACTTTCCTGACACCACTGCCTCTGGCTCATCAGTTCCTGTAATGCATGCAACAATGTATCTTTAATCTACGTTTTGCTGCATGCTCAGTAATCCAGGTAATGGAATAACAAAAAAGGTGAACTGGTTCAATTGGATAAGAAGTTTATTCCGCGATGTTTCGTCACTCAAACAGGTGACATCTTCAATTTGTGATGGCTTTAATCTAATCAGTTTTTTAAATTAATCTGGATTGATTATAGCTACTTAGTTTTTTTCCTGATTAAATAATCCTGATTACCCAACCCGATGTGCGAGTGTGTTGTTGCTAGCATTCTGGACAGTGTGAAGGATAATGATCCATCCCTTGTCAACCGTTTATTTGAAGTCAGGTTGTAGGGTCATGATAGAGCCTATCCCAGTGGTGATTGGGCAAAAGTGGGGGAAACACCCTGGATAGGTTACAATTCCATTATAGGGCTTGAGCAGTTAGGGGGCTCAGTGAAGGATAAAGATATATCTGTAAATCTCATCTTTCAGTCCCTCACACTTGCTCATTATTTCCCCTTCCCTCAAGCTCTTGGACACCTTGTCTCCAAATTGTTCCTTTGTCAGTGTCTCACTGTCAGCTTGGCTCCAGCTTCTACCAATTATCCAGACCTCTCTTTATGTAACCACATAACAGTATAAGGACTAGCTGTACACGCCCATTGATCTATATAGAACAAGCTTCTAATTCTCTGCAAGGCCAATGGGCCTCAATAGTAAAAGGCACTTTCTCCTCCCACCCTTTATCTCTCCTTCCCTGTGTGTTTCCCCTGACTCACAGAGAACAGCCTGCAGACAGGATGTGGAATAAATGAATAAAAAATGGGCAAAGGGTATTGACCGTAAACCTCACATCATAAATGAGGTAAATGACTATGTGACAGTAGATGAGTAAAAGTTCATGAATTAAATACCACATAAGACAACAAGTTTTCTATTGTCCCCATACAGAAATCCTCTACTTCCAAAAAAAACCAAACAGCAGCACAAGCTGACTCCTCTCCCATCTCCCACTAAACTTCTCTCTCCATCTCTCTCCCTTGCTCTCCCAAACTTTGTCCCCATTTGTGTGGGTGTCTGAATGCCTCCCTTTCTTCCCCTTCTGTTGTGTCTTTGTCTTTCATTGCCTCTTTACTGGTACCAGTGTATATGACATGGCACTCCACAGGCAATCTACCAGTGTTTGCTCTCTGTGTAGATGATCTGTAGCGTTCTTATGAATCAGTCTTGAAATTAGAAACCAGATGGAAAAAAAACCCGAGGTTGGGTAACTCCAGTGAAATGAGTCAGGTTGAAAAGAAGAATGTGGAAATGGGTCCGTGAATAACGTCAGTTTCTTTTCAGTGATACGAAAGTGTTCACAGTCAGTAATATGGGACAGTTTCGTTTTACCCCTCTCTACACTAGCATCTTTGTGTGTATGTATGTATGCATGCATAATCAGGAGTGTGTCTGTGTTTACGCATAATGTGTACAAGAATCCAAGAGTGGAGAAAAGCTGAGTGGTTCAAGAACAAAAAAGAAAAACGAAATAAGAAGAAGCTCAGATTGACTCCACGCTACTGGTTCTCATCTTGGTTCTAGCAGCTTCTCCCAGTGTTCCTGGTGACATTTTGCTAAAAATGTTTTGTCAATACTAATCTGTGTTTGCATATAATGATTAGAGTTGTTCTTAACCAATGTTCTCTTAGATGTTAATTTAATCATTATTGCAAATTTAGGATTCATTTTGCCTCATATGCATAGCCAGTGCAACGGAGATAACACAGACAGACCTTTTCAGAAAAACACACACACTCACACACACACACACACCACCTGTACCCCGTGTTAGCAGCACACAAACAATTTACTGTATCCCTGATGTCCTCCTTTAGAGTGTCAACACCTTCAGCAACACAGCCGGACAGGCCCTGGGCCAGTATTAATGCCCTCAACCAAACCAGAGACCCTACTTTGGTGGAAGGAACACGCAGGATGTCAGGGATACAGTAAATCATTTGTGTGCTGCTTACAAAGGGTGTGGGTGCTGCATGTGTCGTCAAGGTTATTCTGAAAATGTCCGCCTGTATTTCCTCTATAACACCAGCTCAACAATACAATAAAGACAAACATGGAAGTAAGTCTATGTTTACAATAACACTGATCCATGGACACTATTGGTCAGAAGTTTTAGAATGCCCCCGTTTTTTCAGTTTGGATTGAAATGCAAGCTGTTCAAGTCCACTGTATAGCCTTAAAATGGTACAAAGGCAAGTGAAAAACTGCCAGAATTGTTTTAGAAAGTCAAGGTTACATAGTGATAGGCAATATACAATTATTATATTGATATTATGATACAAGACAAGACATCATCTGGGATTTTAGATATCATGATATTGTGATGACAGTGTTTCCTTTTCCTGGTTTTAAAGAGTGCATTACAGTAAAGAGATAACATTTCCTGAACTTAGACTGTTCCGAGGATGGCATAGCTCGGCAGGAAGGGTGGCAGTCGGAAATTAATGGCTTGATCCCTTGCCCCTGCAGAAAGCCTTATTGCAGTGGCCAGGATTTGAATCCGGCCCAGGTCTTCTGCTGCATGTCATTCCCTCTCTCTCCCCTGCCTTTCCTTTCTCAACTAGCACTATCAAATAAAAGGTGGACAACCACCCCCCCAAAAAGACCTTGAGCTGTAGGTTTGACAAGTTGGGTGGCAGTATGGACGCCATTGCTCAGGTGACAAAATGAGACAAAGATTTAAATGTGATTTTTGGTCTTACTATGGACCCTAAAAAAACAGCCAATCTTGTTTGCCTTGACGGGAGAGTTATTAGCCATTTTCCCCGAGATTCTCGTTAGTCTATTTTGGTGTTGCGTCGGAGTCTTATGATGGCACTGGGATTGTTATCCAGCTCTAGTGTTGCTCCAGTATCTTTTGTATGTTGACCCTATGCCCTTGTTTTACGGTGCTCTGGATAAGAGCGTCTGCTAAATACCTGTAATGTAATGATTCACCAGAAACCTCATTTCATATCAGTCATTATACACGAAATCACATGATTTCCAGCGATAATCCATATCTTGTGACTACGTCTTTAGAATCTTTAGGGGAAATAAACTTGGCAGTGAGTTTGGCCAGGGAGGATGTTCAGATTGAAATTCAATACTTTACTCAAGACAACAACACATTACAACATACTGGAAGTATCCCACAAAGCTCAGGTCAACTCAGACTAAGCTGAGTGTACAAAGACACTTAAAGTCTGTTCAATCAAAATGAATAATTAAATTTATCATTCAAATAGAAGGACAGTGAAACATGGGTTGGGAGCTAAAGTGAGTTACAGTAGGAGAGAATGAGGAAATGAGAAGGAAAAAAGCTCTGAGAGAAAGTGATCTTAGACAATGAGGGCTACACATGGGCTTCCTGTGGTCTGACCACTTGGGCATATAACGTTTATTCAATTTCATTTTAACCTTTTGATGCAAACAATTGTCTTTTCAGAACAGTCACATGAACACTTATTGCATCAATCCATTATTCCACAAAACTATGAAAAACTTAATATGTGCTGCAAATGGGGCAAATATTTGATTCACCCATTGTCATGTAAACGGGAACTCAGCAGGTTAATTCAAATCCACTCAGCTGAGCTCAAAAATAGGGCACCATTCGTGTTTAGATTGGTTCCCTATAAGCCTCGCTTTCAGACCTGTAGGGGGAAGAAAAACATGCCACGTCCTTCTCCAGTTGAGTTAAGACAGTAAATCAATTGTCAAGCTCGCCCATAAGTCTGGACAGCCTGTTCTTGCATATGACCATGCTCTCATGATGGACAGGTAGAGATTTTAGACAGGGGACATGGACTGGGCTGTGCAGAGCCATCTTTGTCTCCCACACAGAGTGATATGCTCTGTGGGAGACGCAATTGGAATGCATGAACACTACCATAGCGACAAGTGTGATCAGTTTGTTACGGCCCTGCTATCCTTGACTTGGAGGCACACATTCTACTGCTGAGCCACCATGGCCCAATTAACATTTAATTCAAAGGAAATCATGGGGTTTGGTTTATTACCTGGCTTAAAAAAAAAGCAATAATACTAATGATGCTAAGTTGTTTTTTACACCATTAAAGAAGTGGTGAATGAAACTACCTTCACCAGCCTGACATGTACCATGTGATGAATAATAAGAGAGCAAGGCCAAATTAAAACCAGATGTCATTTAACAAGGTGAGAGCAGAGCCATATCAAGGCAGATAGGCTGGTGCTGTTGTCTTGCTTGGTGCATTATGTCTAAATGATGTACAACCACAGTGCTGTGTCTCCTATGGCACAGACACAGGTGATGTGCATTAAATAGAAAATAATAAATAAAGATTCCCGTATCAGTCCCACAAGGGGAAATTTGGAATTCTCTCCATTTTAACCCATCCTGTTGTATAATATCAGTAAGCGGCCACATTATGGTACTTGGGGAGCAGTTAGGGATTCAGTATCTTGCTCAATGACACTTTGACATGCTTCCTATAGGACTGGGGATTGAACCTGCAACCTTACAATTGCCAGAGGACCACTCTACCCACTGAGCTATGCCACCCATGCTCTGAAGTCATGCTCAAAAGTCTAATACATCACATTGGCCATAAACCCAGAGACCTGATGTCTATGGGTAACCATAGAGCGGTGTGTGTTCGAATCAAACCGTTTTGAGTACAATCTAGATCACCATAACTACAATATTGGCAAGCAAATTCACAAACTTCTCAACCTCACTTCAGAAGAGCTTCAGTGTCTCGACAAATAATCCTGCAGTAAATAATCAGGCTACATCACGGAACATCAGATTTATCTGGGGATTGGAGGTTTCAAACCGGTGTCTTTTGCCATTTCACTAAGTTGCGGTCAAACCTCAAAACAAGCTGTGCCAGATATCGGCCCAACCCAAGGATCAGGTCCCCTGATACGGACAGCAACATAATGTTCACTGTTCGGTGCCAGGAGGATTGCCATGACTTGTTCATTGGGGAAACCAAATATGCTGCCCAAGAGGGTCAGTACAATGGTGCAGCAGTTAGCACTGTTGCCTCACAACAAGAAGGCCCTTGGTTTGAATCCTGAGCCAAGTCCTTCATGTGTGGAGTTTGGATGTTTGTTTGTTTTTCCATGTCTGTGTGTCTGTTAAGTGCTGGGAGGATTGACGTGATTTATACAGTGGGGAAACCAAACAGATGCTGGCCAAGAGGCACAGAAGACCTAACCTATCAGGCCAGGACTCAGTAGTCTACACCAGACTAGTGACCACTCTTTCAAGGATGAGGATGTGCAGAGTTAATCATGGATAGATACAGTGAGTCTCAAAAGGCACAACCTGTTTATGTATCTACGGTAAATCATACAGACTAGATGTAGCTTCCAATCTACACCTAGTCTGTATGCATGATTAACTCTGTCACTTTCAGTATCTTCAAGTTTCTGGCTGCTGTTCTCAACCCGATGGTAGGTAGAAGTATCCGCCATATTCAGAACACTATGGACTTTGTTAAGAAGGTGAAGGGCATTAACATGGAGGAGGATTAAACTATGCTCTCATTTGATATTAAGTCTCTCTTCACATGTGTCCCTATTGATGAGGCAGTTGAGGTTGTCCGTAAAAAATAACAGGACGACCTCTCCCTCAGAGACAGGACCACCCTTAACTCTGACCAAGTGTGTCTGCTGCTGAAACTATGTCTTCAGTCTACGTACTTCACGTATCAGGGGCAATACTACAGGCAGAAGCATGGGTGTGCTATGGGTTCCCCTGTTTCTCCTATAGTGGCCAACTTATACATGGAGGAAGTAGAGAGGAAGGCTCTGGCTTCATATCCAGGGACTCCACCTAGTTACTGGTTCAGGTATGTGGACGACACCTGGGTTAAAATTAAATCCCAGGACGTACCACAGTTCACTGATCACATTAACTCAGTGGACGCCCACATCAAATTCACAAGGGTTGATGCGAAAGATGGCGTGTTGGCTTTCCTAGATTGTGAGGTGAAGGTTGGTGTTGGGGGGCGGTTGTTTGTTAGAGTGTACTGTAAACCCACACATACGAACCAGTAATTGCGGTTTGACTCCCACCACCCCCTGGAGCATAAACTGGGAGACATTAGGACTCTGTACCACCGGGCTGACAACGTCCCCACGGACTCAGTGGCCGGGGAGGAAGAGATGTCCCATATTTAACAGGCCCTGGTTAAGTGTGGTTACCGTAACTGGGCGTTTGTTAAAGCCAGGAAGGGTCCCAGACAGAGCTCCAGCCAAGTGGAGGGAGGGGAGGAGCCAAAGCGTAGACCGGTGCTGATCCCGTATGTGGCGGGAGTGTCGGAACAATTGAGACGCGTGTTTTCAAAACATCGCGTCTCGGTTGCTTTCAAACCCCTGAA